>CM073573.1:10768640-11011603 GCA_037074715.1 Magnolia kwangsiensis | reverse complement strand
GTGTTGCGGCAGAAAGTTAAACACAATTGACGGCGGTAACGGTCCAGAGCTGCCAAGGAAATCTTTTATCTTTAAGTCCCTCAGCTCCGTCGGGACAGGCCTCTCAACGTGGTGCAGCAATGGTCCAAGACCGCATCGGTTTGCAGTCCAGACATTTGCTTCACCGCAGCCAATGGTACATTGCGCATGTTGGCGAATTGAAGGTAGAAAAGTCCTGATTTTCTTCCAAAACGGGGAGTAGTTCGGAAGCAGAGCGGCAAAAGTGGCGTCTTGAAGGTCTCTGTTGTACTTGGTATGCATCAGCTTCGCCTAAGGCCCCTTGTTTTTACCATATCTAACATTCCAAGCAAGCTTCACATGAAGAGCCTGGAGGACTTCCTTGAGATCTCTGATTCCCAGTCCTCCCTCCTGTTTTGTCCTGGTCACTTTCTTCTGCCCGATCCAATGGGTCATCTTCTTCCCTTCAGCCCACCCCCAGAAGAAGTCAGCGAACCTACTTTCAAACTGTTGAATCACTTGAGCAGGCACACACATAGCGGACATGATGTGGATGGGGTAGCTGCCTAAGACATGTCGAATAAGAATTGTTCTTCCCGCTTGAGAAATAAGTCTAGCTGCCCAACCCTGAATTTTGTTACTGATTTTATTCAAAGTAAGGTGAAAATATATCGATTTGATTCTCCCCATAACCAGCGGGGCCCCCAAGTAGTATATCCCTTCCCCAGCTCTGCCAAAACCCAGCACGTCATGCACACTGTTGTGCTTGGCCATGAGCCATTTTGACAGCCCCAAATAGTAGCTCTTACTGTAATTGATTTTTTAGCCAGTCGCCGCTTGGAAAAGACGCAAGAATTCCTTCATAGCTCTGAGTGAGGAACGACTAGCATTGAGGAAAACCAGCATATCATCCACGTACGATAGATGAGTTATAGCAGGGCAGTGTTGAGGGAATTTGAAGGGGAGACAATGCCCTTCCTCCACCAGCTTTTGACAGTTGATGGAGAAAGCTTCCATAGCTAAGATGAAAAGAGCAGGGGAGATGGGGTCCCCCTGGCTGAGACCTCTTGTCGATTTAAAAAAACCAGTCATTTCCCCGTTAATGAGTATGAAAAACCAGCAATTGGCCCAACAAGTTTCAATCAACTGCACACTTTTCTCATTGAAACCGAATTTGAGGAGAGCTTGCTTGAGGTACAACCAGTTCACCCTGTCATAAGCCTTTTCTAGATCCAGCTTGAGGATAAGATTTCCTCCCCTAACCTTCCTGTTCAGATCTCTTAGAGCTTCGTGTGCAAGGGCGATGTTTTCTGCGATGTATCTCCCTTGGATGAAAGCTCCTTGCTCCTGCGAAATCAGCTTTAGCAAAAGAATGTTAAGCCTGTCAGAAAGAACTTTTGATAAAATTTTGTATATGACGTTGCAAAGGCTTATCGACCTGAAATCTGAGAATTTAGCTGCCCTAGGAGTCTTAGGGATTAAACAAATAAGAGTGGAAGTAAACGCCCATGGTAGAGGAGATCCTGCGAACATTGCCAAGGCAGCATTATGGACATCCACACCCATAATATTCCAGCAAGATGTAAAGAAAGAAGCCGAAAAACCATCGGGTCCAGTTGCTTCATCCATGGGAATAGATTTGAAAGTGGAAAAAACCTCCTTCATGGATGGAGGCTTAAGCAAGGATGCATTATCTTGAGGAAGAACGCGATGCGCGATGTTGCGAAGAAAATTAGCTGTGAATGTTACTTCTTCCTCCTAGAAGAGGCTTTGAAAATAGGAAACCACCTCAGCTTTGATGTCATCCTGATTTGAGAGGGTGGACCCATCATCCTTGGTGATGGAGAGAATGGCGGCTCTTCTAGTTCTCTCAGTTGCTGACGTGTGGAAGAAAGACGTGTTTCTATCACCTTCATGAAACCATGAGTTTCTCAATTTTTGTTTCCAAAAGACCTCTTCTTTTAATTCTAGCTCCTCAAGCTTTTGTTTGATTTGTTGGTGTTCTTGCAGGAGGGCGTCAGAAGGGTCAGCCTGCAGCCTGGAGTCTATTATTCCTAGCTCATGTTCAACTAAATGAATCTGATGGAAAATATTTTCGAAGTGCTCCTTATTCCAGACTTTGAGCAGCTGTTTTACTTTTTTTAGTTTAAGAAAAATATTGATGAAAGGGTCAGCCACACAGTTGCCTTCCCACACCTTTTGTATCACCGAATGAAAGGAATCATGTAACGTCCACATTCTAAGGAATTTGAAAGGCTTCTCCTTTGAATGGGCAGGAGGAGGGAATGCTAGATGGAGAGGCGCATAGTCTGACTTTGAACGAGGGAGGTGATCCACTTGGAACCGAGGGAAACTGTTCGCCCAGGAGGTATTCATTAGCACTCTACCAAGGCGAGCTCACACGTGGGCATTGCCATTTCTGTTATTACACTAAGTGAAACGTGCACCAGTGAAGCCAGCATCTAGCAGACCTGCAGATTGGATCGCCTCCGCAAAATCTGACATGCTTTGGCTGTTGGGGGGATGCATACCACATTTTTCGTCCAAATTCACCACAAAGTTGAAGTCCCCCGCGATAACCCAAGGAACTTGGGTCCTTCTACTAAAGGAAATCAACTCCCGCCACAGGTCCTTTCGCTGAATCCTACAACAACGGCCATATACAATAGACAACAACATGGGGTCCGAATTTGCAAAGAGAGACGCCTTGAGGGTGATCATTTGAGAGGAGGATGCCATTACTGCTACATTCAACTGATTTTCAAAATATATCCAGATTTTTCCTCCTATGTCGCGTTGGAGACAAAGGAATGAAAATCAATCTTCAATCTAATGGCAGCTCTTTTCTCCTCCCTGATCATTGGTTCGATGATTGTAATTAGACGAGGTTTGAACTCACAGGCCATCTTCTTTAGCATGCGAGTCGTAGGAGCATTTCCCACCCCACGCGCGTTCTAAATTATGGCATTATCCATCAGTTACACAACTTGTATTTGCTGCCCATCTCTTCAACTTCCGCAGTCTGCTATACCAAATGCTTATAGCCTGACTGTCAGCAGTGCATCCATAGGACTTGTTTCTTGACTTGAATTTCTTCATATTGAGAGTCTGAGGCTGACCCTCATGATCAGAGTTAGTTGAATTTGTTGTGTTTGGTTGTCCCAGTAAATGATCCTCATGCTCTAAACTAGTTGGAAATGCTTTGTTTGGCTGATCCTGTAACTGATCCTTCATGTTGTCATGACTGAAATATGAAGACAAGTTAACTATGATGTCCCCCAGCAGGTCTCTGTTCGGCCTATCCTATAAGTGATCCTTCCTTCGTATGTGGTTGGAGAACTGGGACCTAACCAAAGAGATATCTCCCAGGAGAGCGTCGTTGAGTTCTTGGCACCATTGCCTGAACTCGTTTAAAAGGCGTTCCCTATTAACTGTCTGGGAAGTTGAACTGGTAGGTGGAATGTTGAGGGTCAAATATTGCATAGTAGACCCAAGTTATTACCTAGATTTACGAATATGATACTGTTTAATGGCCCGTTTTATCGTGTTTGTGTTGCAAGGTGACTTTAGGAGCTCGGGCTGAAAAAGGATGTTAAAAGCATGAAATTAACGCTTAAAATGCACCAAGGTAAGAGAGGGACCCCAGGATGCCAAGATTGACAAATTTACACGCCAGAGATCCGCAAAAATCGAGAAAATGAAGCTCAAATGGCTCGAAATTGGTCTAGAATGCAAGATAATAGGGTTCCCACCATCCACTCTACTCGAAACTTCATACATGGCCTGAGGACCATAAATTAACCGTACATGATGAATTTCAGCCGTTGGATCCCTCTGGAAGTGGCCCAACAGATAGATCATCCCACAAATCATCAAACTAGGGCCCACCTGATATCTAGATATGCTTCACTTTTGGTCTCAACATCTTAAATTATGTGGAGAAACGAATGGACGGAGCAGATTTTGGATATGCAACATAGTGGACCCCATTTGACTATGAGTGTGCATAGTGTACAGGTGCACTAGCTGTGCACGGCAACAAGGAACGGTCAAACAGACCCTTGACCGATTCCTTCTTCCCAACTGTTTCAAAATGCAAACAGCGTCTACGCTGTCCGATGTTGGTTCCTCTCAGTGGGGCCCACTTCTCGTTCAAGTCCTCAATCCCGACCATCCAATGTGTGTAAAGGGGGGGTATTGACCTCGCTAAGGTGGCCTTTTGAGACCATACAAGATGTTGTAAAATTCTAGTCGTTAAACGTAAGATGGACGGCGGAGCAGAAAGATTGGTGGACCACACCGAATTCAAACCAGTTTTCACTCTCCCTAACGGTTATTCGTCCTGAGTTCAATGAACGGTATGGATTTCTCGTTCAATGCTGATAATGGGCCCCACTGACGTCATAGCGCACGGGTGCGATCTCTATTTCGCAATAGGGAGTTGCGGTCAGCTCTTATGGGCCACCATCGTGATTCATCAGTCGCATTTGGACTGTCCATTAGAACCCCAAGGTCCATATTACCAAGGCCTAAGTGGCAAAATTCCAAGCAACACCGACGATGAGTTCCTAGCCGTTCAAACATAGGACGGACGATAGTAAAAGAAATCCTGTGGGCCACCACATTTTGAAGCCAAAACCGTCCCTTCCCGAACGATTATTCGAGGAGATTTTAATGGACGGCATGGATCTTTCACCTGACACCAAGAAGTGGAGCCCACCAACGTCCAACGTATGCTCTGTTATGCGTAAGAGTGCAGCCGATCTTCTCACCGCCTATCCTGCGAAACTCTAGCCATTCGACCTACATTCATACCACTATAAAAACAAAGAGAAGAGAGAGAAACGGGAATCATACTGCTTGGGGGCTTAGACGTGGAAGCAGACGTGGTAATAAGTTGTTTATTTTTTTTCTTTTATTTATTTTTTTGTTTATTTTAGTTTTGTTTAAGAAATTCTAGCTTCTCCATATGTGGTTAAACCTCTTAACTAGGGCTAAGAGGTGAAACTTGTAGCATGATGGGAGGACCTGTTGCTTGTACCTTTTATTTAAGACTGAACTGATGTTGATTTTAGTTTATTAATGAGAATATTTTTATTTTTTAATGGTCTGTTGTGACTAAAATTACAATGGGTCTGTGATAGCTTTAAGCATCTTCCTTTCCTTTATGTTTATGACATCAGGAAGCCCTGTTGTTAACCATCGTCTCCTGAGCATAGTCAGATGACGGTACCCTTCCTAACCTTCATACATGTGATTGGTTGATAATTACTTTAATTTTGTTGTTTACTTTGTCTCCTGGGCATGGTTTGGTGATGGAATCTATTCTAATTCATATACCCTTCATCTCTTAAAAATTATATCAAGTAAGTTCGGTTTAATTTTCATAATTCTTGAAGCAGACATAAGATCTCTCTGATCTCTACAAGTGGATCCTCTGAATCCCTAGTTTCCTTTCCCTGAATTTTTTAAGTTTTAGATAATTATTCCATCATTATTCCTCAAATTTCTGTCGATTTAGATTTCATCTTAGTCTGGTTCTACTTCTACTTAGTTTCAGATTACGTACAAGTTTTAGTCCCTTGGGATTCGACCTCAGTCTTACCGAGTTTATTACTACATCACAACCCTACACTTGGGGAGTGAACATGGAACCTGCTTTTGCTAGGATGGAGGAGGAGCCCCTTCAGATCTAGCTTAAGCACAGGGGGAGTCCCATCTAACGAAACAATAAGACGCATGGTGAACGTTTTTATGGAGATGGGCCTCAGGCGTGATAGCAGGTTGATTCTGCTGAGGGAATGTAACGCCCCGTGTTTTCAGGACCCGAGTACACAACCCGTTTCCCAAAAACCCAAACGTTAACCTTAAAGGATGGTCAAATTCGAGTGTGCATTTTTTTTTTCATTCATCAGAGTAAGCAAATGAGCGTAGTGTGAAAAAATCGACATAAAGGAAAATTCCATTATTATTCAAATATACAAGAAGCTGCCCATAATGACTTATACAAACCAATGTCTCTGAATTTAACAAATACAAGATTTACAAGAATTAATACATGAAGAATAATAGAAAGTATGTAAATATAGCCGCAAGATCACGCAGCTCCTCCAGGAAAATATGGTCATGCATCTCTGGTGATCGTACCCTGCTCCTCATCAAGTCTGAACATGCATATCACTTAAGCCACCTGTATTACCTGTACGGTTTGTATATTTGATGGATGAGTGGCGAACTCAGTGTGAATTTTTCTCAATATTACACACCGCCGTATTAGGTAAGAAATAGTATAAAACATTCAAACAATCAAAACAAAGTAAATGCAGTCTTATTAGGTGCATGGATGTATGAATGCAATCATCGCCCCGGGGATGCTCATCCATGCGGACAGTGGGCCGTCGCCCATGTAATCATCGAACCTGGAAAAAATCATCTAGTCGGAATCATTGAACCTGGTGAAACATCACCCAGTCGGAACAATACGTGCCATGTATGCATAATTAGCCAAGTCATTATTAGTCCATTTACAACCAGCCAATTTAGATAAGCTCAAAGGTCACTATGGGGAGCACATGACCCAGCATAGGCCGACAGCTTGGGCATAATGTCCCATTACCACCATCCCCGGCCCATGAGGCTACCATCTTAGGATGTTTAATGGAAATCCATCGACTAGTGGCCAATCATATTACAGTATATGGGGCTTACCATCACATGTTTGCACAGCATAAAACATCGGACCTATATAGGGAAAATACCAGAATAAAGCCATATAGGGCAATATCAAACAAGCCACATAGGGCAATTATCAAAATAGGCCTTATAGGGCGAGTATTAAAACCATGTGATAAAAGACCATCCTTGAAAATCATTAGACACAACAACCCTGGATGGTAGACCCACATCAATGATCTATTTAGACCACCACTCAATAACTACTAAGCCGAAGGTCCATTTTAATCACAAGCAGTCGGGTTACATCCCAAGTATGGGTGTACATTTATAAGTGGCTCACTAATATACCAGTTTAAAGTCCAGAAGCAATCCACAAATAATTTATGAACAATTACACAGGATGAACATTAAGCATATAATATAGCAATTCAATTTCAACAGTTAACACATGTGATTATAAAAAAGAGATATCAATTATAACTTTTAATAAAAACTATAACTTAAACTAATGAGAAGATGAAAAGCTCAAGGGGAAGAATCATTACCTTATATCTTGAATCGCCTTCTAGTGTTGTTAAGTGATGGCGCCCTTAGAATTGTATCCTACCATAAATCATGAATTTGTATAATTAGGTCTAAGTTCTACACACTACTTAGGGTTATAACCTAGGATTTAGATTACCTATTCTTAAGGTTTTGATGTGAAATTGGGACTTATTTTTACCCTAGAGTTTAGTCTTAAACTTAGGCTTTAGGATTTGAACTCTACTTGACACATTAGTTAGAATTAAATCTTAATAATTACGAGAATACTCTTAGCATTGGTATTATAATTTATATTAAGGAAAGTTCATGAGTTCATATTTATATATACCAACATTTTCTAATGTTCCTATAATGACTTAAAATCTCTTATGAATAATACAAGTAATAGTAATAATAATTTTATCAATCATGATATAATAAGGACTAACACTCAACACTCATATTAACAAAAATTTGTATTAATTCCTTGAGGAAAGTGATTATATTATCTAATGATGATGATTGTAACTATCAATAGGAATGCTTAAAGGTGAAGAATAAAACACTTATAGTTAACAAATTTTAATTTGTCTATAATAGCTAATTACAAGTGATTCACTAATGATTAATCATGCTTAATATTAGTACCCTATCCATGATAATTATGGTAATGCGAATAACTATAATCGAAATGAATTTAATATGGAAGGAGGAGGTGGACTCACCTAGGTCGACTCAGTGGTTCAACTCGGCTCCAATTCGAACTGACGGCCCGCTTCACAACTCAACTTAGCTCAACTTAGTTGACTCGACTCACTGATTCAGCAAGTCAACTCAGTCATCAACCCGACCAACCTCACCTTTTCTTTTCTTCCCTGCTGGCTGTCCACAATGTTTAGACAGCCCAAACCCAACCCGACTCGGCTGGACTCAGTTCCAGCTGAGTCAACTTAGCGGCAACTTAGTACAAACTCCACTTCCTTTTATTTTTTCTCTCTCTCTCTTCCTTTCTCTTTCTTTCTTTACTTCTCTCTTGCATTCCTTGCTGGAACTCCAATGGGAGAGAATCAGCAACTCAACCTGAGCATTAAGCCCAACCCAGATCGGGACTCGGCTCACCGAGTTCATGACTCGCCAGCAATCCCAACTCAACTCCCTGCATTTCCTTTCAAACTTGTAAAACCCAGAAACTTACTAGAAACGACGGGACCCAACCTGGTCTATCCCAAGTTTAAATCGAGCCAGCGACTTAGTTAGCTGAACCCGAAACATGGTGCACCTGCACCGCCACAACTCTCTCTCCATTCCTCTTCCTTTCCCTCTTTTCTTTCTCTTTTCTTCCTGTTTCTACCAACGACCTAATCAGCGGGTTGAACGGACCCAACATAGCAGACCCAGTCTGACCTTGAACTCGAAATGGGCTCGGTTTGAGCTGGTTCGAGGTAGTGTGGCACGGTGGTGCAGTGCAATAGCCGCACCACCATCTTCCTGATTCTTCCTCCTCTCTTTCTTCATTCTCTGCCTTTCTCTTTTCTACTTCTTATCTCTGTGAGAACTCCACCATGGCATGAATCGGCCCTACCCGAACCGCGACTCAGTGCAGTTCCATATGAGGAAGACGATCGGGCGACAATGGTGGATCTCTTCTAATTGCTCCTCTCTTCAACCTAACGACATGGGAGGAATCTTAGGGGTCCAATAGAGCTTGTGGATGCAGGAAATTGAAGGTCCAAGACCGTTTCATCAATGGGTTTGGAGGAAGGAGAAAACGGCTGATTTCTTGGGTGGCTATGGAAATAGTGGTAGGGTTTGCTTGTGCTCGATCCCAGCCCCTATTATAGCGTTGCCCTAATGTTTTTAGACCATTGGATGAGCAGTAAGTGGTCCAGATCTCCTCTGGCCGAAACTGCCTCCAAAACGGTGGGTAGAAAGTAGACCGGTCGCAGTTTTGGAAACCCTAAACCATTTGATCCAAATGGACGACTAAGATGGCCCTACGTGGAGGGCTAAGATGCTTCCAGAGCTATCGCACGCGAGCTGCCAGCTCTACGCTGACAGTTGCTATTTTTGGAAAGAGAACAACCACACACAAGCTGTCTCGGACGGATTTTGTGGTCGTGCATGCATGTACCAGTAAGCTAAAATGGGTAGGGTTTGGTTAGACGAGGGATCTCCATCAGATGGACGGTTCAGATCAAGCTAGTGGGTCGTGATGGTGGACCACAGATCACTCCAACATAAACGGTCTATTTTAGGCCGTTGCAGGCGGGAACGAGAAAGAGAAGGAAGGTTCCTTCTTTGGAAATCTCGGTCAGACCTGGTCTGACCGAGCAGTGTCATCCAGTGCACAGCGGGTGTGCACCAACTTCATCTGCACGACCCATTAACTGGGGTCCACCGTGATGTCTAGGATCAATCCACCTGTCCATGATGTCCTATGGGACTAAATGGGTCCCATGACCAGAGATGGGGCAAGACCAAGGCCCGGATGAGCCACATCACTTGATCTACATTCTCCTAGTGTCAATTACGTTGATTCAATGGTTAGATCAACTTCAATTTGAGCATCAACGGTCAAAAGTCCTAGTGGGTCATTTCCAAGACTAATACTAACCATATACTAATGTTAATATTAATTTTTACTACTATTGCTACCCTTTATTATTATTATTATTTTTATCATTATTACTAGTACTATTATTATTATTATTATTATTATTATTATTATTATTTTCCATATGCATATTTTCTTTTATCATGCTGTGGGTCCCAGTTTGTAGGTTATTAGGACTATCTATCTTATGATTCTATGTTATTAAATATTTAATTATCATTATTATTTTTATCTTCATTATTTTTGCTAAGTTATTTACCGTGGTCTGTATTGTGACCAATGTCTTTTATTTACTATAGGGTTTGATAAGGAAGATTAGATTATTTTTAAATTTGTAAGTGAGCCATACGTAGGTTATTTCATGATTTATGAAGATCTGACGATTAGGTCATTATAAAATATGATTAGTGATGATCTTTAGGATTCACGGCCTAGTTTAGGTGAAAATCATTGGAAAGTTTAATGATCAAGTGGTCTAATCATCATGATCAAGTGATTGGTGTCCTAAAATAGGTTTTTCTAATGACGTGATGGTCCATCTCGAGTAATAACAAATGGATCGCTTGTCCTATAGGTGGGGATTTCTTTCAACAGTCGAATTTAACCTAAGATGCATGTGAATGTCTGCTTAGCTAGGTTTGTATTTAAACCAATTTAGTCTACACGGTAACACTCGAGTACTGAAAAGTACGGGGTGTTACAGGGAAGGCGTGCATACTTTCATGCTCCTCCTGATGATTGCGAGCAGCGTTGGGGAGAGGTGATGACATATCACAGTGAGTAGGTCCTCCTGATGAATGTGTGGTGTCTCCAGCGGAGAGGATGGATGGGATCGTGGCAGAACCGCCTAACTGAAGGAGAGCAACCTCAAACTGAGGAGAGGGCATCTCAAGCTGAGGTGAGGGCATCTCATGGATGTCAGTGGGGGCTTCACACGGTGGGCAGTAGGGTTCTAATCCACCGAGGTCAATGCAAGGGGAGTGGAGAGGGGGTTGGGGGGCAGGCAAGGCCAAAGGAGGGGAGGGCTGGGGTTGGGAAGGAGGATGGGTGGGGGGAATGTAGGCAGGAGGGGTGATGGATAGCCTACAAGCTCTGCAGATATATAGTTATGGGCTCGGAATAAGGATTGAATTAGCTGACGTATCAGACCCAATGTGGGTGGAGGCCTCAGTAGAAGGAAGGGCCAGCTGGGGCAGGAGATGGTTCCCAGAGAGGACCGGGGGGGCCATGGGCAGAGATGGGGGCGGGGGGAGGGCCAAAAGGTCTGGTTGGTTGACAGGTGAAGGTAAGGATGGGGGACAGGGAGGGGTAGCGATTGGGGGCGGGGGAGCCAGGAGTTCATTTTCTCGAACAGGGGATGATGTGACATTATGTCGAGTAGGTGGGGGGTGGTTGGGGATGGGGCCAGAATTATGAAAGGTTTGCAAGACCCAGTCCTTAGTGGATAAATGGGGATTGGGCAAATCAGCAGCTATGACTTTCTGACGGAGGGAGAACCTACTATCTTCGATAATCCCGAAAACAAGGTAGGTGGTGCTGTCAACTATCAAATATCTGATGGAATGGAAGTTGAGGTTAGGAGAGAGCTTTACCTTGATTCTTGCAAAGCTCACGAAGGTGGCATTGTTGGCTACGCTGTCAATTTTCAGGAGATCTCCAAAGCTTTTAGCAATGTTACGTATCACCATTTAGTGCCATGCATGAGGAGGAATGCCGATAAGGTGGAGCCAGATCCCTTGGGATAAGCCGACTGTTGACGGAGTCCATTCCCAAACGCTAAGCAGTTTCATGTTCCTATGCGGAATGTGGTCTGAGGTGAATGCATCCATGTCGTTTTTCGATTTAAACTTGTGCAGAAATTGATTTGGGGAAATCCTTGTTACATCCACCTAGATTCCTCCAATGGCTGATTGCCTGAGAACGTGAATGATGTGCAGGATGGGGATCGATTCATCTTCAGCTGTGATGACGAGGGCTGTGAATAGCTCCTGCTGTAGGCGATTCACCAGCCTAGCATCGGCGTGGATCTGGCAAGTTACCGAGGAGGGGTTTGTCGATGCGAAGGGGTGGGAATGGTGCGATGCGGAGGGGTGGGAATGGAGTGGTGAAGGGCACAATGACGGGTCGATCGTCCCCTTTTTGGTCCTTTTGGTGATCGTGGCGAAAGACTGCCTCTGAATGGGATTACAAATGTTGGGGTTGCAGGGAGAATGATGACGTTGAGCTTGAGGTGATATATGGACTTTGGATTTAGTCCATGTAACGGTAGCTATCCTTCCATCAATTCGGCGTTCATGTAGACATCCAATCGCGTCGTGCGCTTCTTGTTCATAGCGGAATCGGATGAAGGCAAAACCTCTCGATCGATTTAGGGATCTGTTCCAGGGGATGAAAACATCCACGAGTTCCCCAAATCGACTGAAAATCCAATGTATATCTTCTGATGTGGTATTGAACGTCAGATTGGCGGCGAAGATGATGTAGAAAGGAGGGTGATAGGGTTGTCTTCATCAATTTACTGTTTGCCAGTCATCTTCTGAACAGCGCCTGCTTTCGCCTTCTTCCATCTTCAAGTAAAAAACTGTAGGTTAGCTTCACTTCAATGGACCCCATCATGATGTATTTAATGATCCATGCATGTCATGATCCATGATGGGGCCATTCTCCATGGACCCCATCATGATGTACTTAATGATCCACTTCATATCAAGGTCATCTAGACCTTAAGGATCATATTGGGATGGCATCCCAACCATCCATAACAATTATAGATCATGCATGTAGTGATTATATATTACATGTACAATTAATGTAGTTGCATGGGTATGATTCATTCTTGGCAGGGCCCATTAGTGGTGAAGCCCTACCCCATGGCCGGATTGTGTTTATTCTCCATCTTTTCTTTCCCTGTCTTTATAGTAAATCTGATGTATGTGCGGCCCACTTGATGTGCTATGCAACTAGGCCTAAGTGGTTAGACATCTAGGCCCACCTTGTTGTCCCATATTATTGACATATTTTTGACAGCCTTTGGCCTTGATTTTATGGATGATCTTAGAAGGGGCTTGGGTCTGAGAGTTGTGTGACCCATCTAAGTGGACTCTACCCTGAGGAAATGGTGATTTATTTCCCTTTTAATTATCTTTTGGGGTGGTTTGGACAACATGCTGCTGTCCAAATCTGCCTGGACAGATTTTTGGGCCACCTTGGGGCCTGATTTCTAGATCTTTGGTGGGAATACTGAAATAAAATAATAAATAATTCTTGCAGCCTCATGACCCACCTATAACCATACCAAATTTCAGCCCCATCTGACATTCATTGGGGTCCCAAAGGTGTGGTCCAAGTGAGGCGGACAGTCTGGATGTTTTGCACTGTTCCAGTAACATTTCACCCTGAACAGTTAGAATTTTAAAATTTATTAAAATACTTTTGGGTGTCTAAAAATTATAAAAATTTACAGAGAGGTGGCCCACCCATGGTAGGACCTGTCTACCAAATTTTAGAACCAATGGACACCTGTACGCACCATGATGGTGGCTTCACCGGCCCACTATAATGTGGTGTCCAGATCAGTCCGATTTTCAGGACAGATTGATTTCTTTAAATGAATTAAAATATTTTTCTATGTCTAAAAATTCTAAAATTTTTTGGAGGTGTGGTTGACCCATGGTAGGACTCACCTACAAAGTTTTGGAGCTAATGGACCCCTATACACACCGTGGCAAGGGTCGGACTGGCCCACCACGTTGGGACGTCCAGGCTAGTCTGATTTTTTTGGACAAATTATTTTATTCAAATTAATTAAAATATTTATAGATGTCCAAACATTCTAAAATTTTGTATGGGTGTGGCCCACCCATGGAGGGACCACCCTGCAATTTTTAGGTCCATTGGGCCTCTATACCGACCGTGGTGTGGCCTACAATTTGGATAAGTTTTGAGCCAAATACTCAGGCATGCCCCTACCTTGGGTTGTTGGGCCTGCATTCTAATGGCATGACCCACTTGAAGTAAGTGTTACATATCTCCCTTTTCATATGGTGGGGCCCACTATGATATATATGGATCACCATGGGTCAGTAACCCATATAGATTAAATAAATTTCTGGACTCCAGCAGGCCTAGGAAATGGGTGGGCTGGAATTCCAGCAAGGGGCCCAAAATTTGTTACATGGTTGATTGTTTAGGAACTATTGTGGCACACTAGATTTGAGAGCGTGTTGCACACACTCCTCGCTTTCCTTACTTTGACATTTTGTGTGTAATTAGTGCCTCTTAAGGCCCATCTTTGAGGTGATAATATGGGTTAGCCTTAACCAGATTTTTTGTAGTTTTATGGGACATTTGGGCTGGAAACCTATTCCTTGAGCCCAAGACTATGCAGGGGCTGACCTTATTGTTTTACAGGTCTAATGGGCCGTCTACAAGCTGATCATGTGTATTTATTAGCCTCGATGCCCTCATAAAATACTTAATTGTGGGCTGACTTGCAAGGCCCACATAAATGTATATTGTGGAGGGCCTTGATAAGTCTTTGGGCTAATGTGGCAAGGCCCACACTGTCAGTATAAGCCTTACCCATGTGTATTCTTAGGCTTATGGGCTGATCTCAAGTCCACCATAATGTATGAATTGGATGACTTTTGTTTTGGACTATTTCCTTAGGGCCCATTATGTAATATAGTATATGCATGGCCACCCATTTTGTGGTAGTGATTAGGCCTTTTGGACTCAATTTTTTTGGATAGGCCCATTGATCTTGGGGCTATACTCTCTCATCTATTATGATGGGCTTAAGGGCAATACTATGTAAGAAGTTGGGCTCTTGGCTGCCCACTAAATTGATCCTATACTTGGGTCAAAAGTGAGTCCCAACTCACTTATGTTAAATGTAAAACTTGCCCATGTAAATGAATTACTAGGCTGCCCATGAAGCCCACCACAATATGTGGAATTATGACCTTTGTGGTTGGGCCCAAACCTTAATTGAGAGTCCACTATCTGGCCTATAAGTTGAGCTTGGCGTATGGCCCATTAGGCCATGCATTGCGTGGGCTTTAGACCTTATATTATATGAGTAGTGGCGAATTATCTCTTGAAAGCCAGTTGAGGTTGAATGTCCTCCTGAGTGATCCTAAGGTTGGCCCATGAGTTTCTTTATGGATGGTTAAAGGCCCGCCATAGACCCTAGGCCATTTGTTTAAGACTGAATGTGTATATATGTAGAACCTACCTCAACGCATGTTTGGTCCAGGCCATCCAAGCCTTGGATCGCCCGATTATGGATGTACTCTCTGCCTTGGGTTATTGCTGGACTCACAATCAAGTAACAGGCCTACTTGATCTTTTCATGATATATACGCACTCTCCATCTGGTGGGGTCCCCCAGTGAGTATAGTTGGCCTTCATGAGATTATTTCCACATAGTTAATTAATTTCTGGACCTTAGTAAATTCAGGAAGTCAAATGGGCCAAAAGTTTATCAAAGGGCCTTAAATGTAC
The DNA here is from genome assembly GCA_037074715.1 of Magnolia kwangsiensis. Lineage (NCBI taxonomy): Eukaryota > Viridiplantae > Streptophyta > Magnoliopsida > Magnoliales > Magnoliaceae > Magnolia > Magnolia kwangsiensis. The sequence continues at coordinate 10,996,287 of CM073573.1, read as the reverse complement.
AATTTTATGATTAAAACTTTATTTGGCTGTGGGGGCCACCATATATCGAACTTGTGTACGTGTTACATGCTTATGTTTTCTTATAATCTTTGGGCTTAATCAGTGCATTCTTCTGGGTCACCTTTAGTGATCAGATGAGGACCCCATCTTAGATCAGATTTTTTTGAGGCATCACATGGGCCCAAAGTGGGTTGGGACGTCCCAGATTGGCCCAACCATATATTAGGCCGACTTCCACCATTTTGATAGACTTGTGGGTTAAAATAATGATAGTATTGAGCCATTAGTTGCCCACTTAAATTGCTAAGGTATTGGGCTGATGTAGTTAGGCTCATTTCATCTAAACTTAAACTTATTTAGTTATATATTGTGTACGCGGGCTGCCCACCAAGTTCAACTCAATGCCTGGATTCTATGACCATTGAGAATTGAGCCTTGAGCCTTAATTTTTCTCTTGGGGCCCATGTTGTTAAAAGTGGTATTTTATCTTTTTATGGCCTATTATGAGGAATATATATGTCTATGGTTACCTTTATTTTTATCTTAAATATTGGCCTTCGGGGTCGTTTGACACCTTGCATTGGAGGGGATTGGAGGGGATTAGAGGGGGTTTCAAATCCCCTTGGTTGTTTGGCAGTAAAAAGCAACTGGGGATTGCCAATCCAGGGGTTCCCAATCCCCTCTTTGAGGGGGTTTGTAATCCACAATAAGAGCTTGGATTACACTTAAAATCGTTTCAATATTTGCAGGTATAAATGTATGTCACTATACACTATCATTCTACTGGGCACATGGCCCACTAACGATGATCAGCACCGTCTAAACATTGTTCATGTAGATCAGCACCGTCCAAATATTGTCTAGCATCGTCCAAACATTGTCCATATTAATCAATGATTAAAAATCGTTAGTTAGTCACTCAAACATGATCTTGTGCTTACGGTCCATCTGAGACTTGAAATTTCATCATTTTTATGCAAAGCATATATTTTAGCGGGCTTATCACAACCATAGTGTCAAAAATTATATATCTCACTGATTGGAGATATTAAAGTTGATTTCGTAATTAAATTCAAACCCCTGTAAATATACCATTTATAGGTATTTTTGAATTAAAGTTGATTCACACTCCAGGGTGCCAAACACACCCAGAGGATTGCCAATCCAGGGGGTTTCTAATCCTGGGGGTTACGAATCTAGGGGGTTCCAAATCCACGCTCCCAAACAGGCCCTTAGGCCTTCTATCACATCATTCTTGGTTGATATGCCTTTTTGGGGAATGGTGGTTAAATGTCCCAATTATGGACCCCTATAGGCCCGGTTGTATTTAAGAGTAATTGGATGATCATCTTAGACTCTTGTTAGGCTCATTTCTATATCACTTAGACCCATAGTTTGTATACTTAGTCTTGTGGGTTACCCTAGGTAAATGGGCCCCCACTAGAGGTAAGATTCCTTATGGATATTGTCTAAATACCTAGTCTTGGTCCCTTCTTAGATAGGAGGAGTGTACTACTTTATATATCAACATATAATGCGTCTAGACCCATCTTCATGGCCCATGTACATCATTGTATGCTTAGTTGACACTATGTATGTGTGGTCATATTGTGTCATTGGGCATTGCATGATACTCTCCCTGAGGGATGTAGTATCCCCTCTTGAGCACATTGGATGCTTGAGATTGATGCATGGTTGATTGTGTGATTCATGCATCTGACATTGCATAACATATGAGCATTATCGTCCTTACTTCATCAGGATTGTAGCCTCCACAGATACATTGTGGATGACCATGTTTGGACACCAGAAATGTTACTTGAGTATACCGGGTGCATAGGATGCCCATGGAAGAAATTTTTAAAACTTCCATAGTACTAAGGATCTACTCCAGCACCGTGACCGGGTGGAATATATGAGTGCACAATGACCTTATACCGTTAGGCCGCGTCTCCCACTGTCGTGTAGTCGGTTGGATAAGGGTGTGGCCTTACTCGCCTGATGTAAGAGAGCATTGCTAGGCTGAGTTTAACCAGCTTATGAATGAGTCTGCTACCTTCAGGCCTTGTTGGTGATTGGCTGTCCACAAGTGGGTAGTAAGGTCTGTTACGCTCATTTGACTGTGTGGGGTCTGTAGAGCGGCACTCATCCAACAGTGTAATGGACCCCGGTGATTTCCTCATGATGAAAATGTACTTGATATGTGGATTGGATATGAGCACTGACATTACTTCGCATTGTATTTGCATCAGCTGTGTAAGCCTCATAATGCATCTCCTTGGCATGACGCCCAGTACTTATTGCATTACATTACTCATTGCACTATATAACCTTGATAACATTATCATACTGCCTTGGTATAGCTTCCTGTGTTCATGATAGCCTTGGTAAGGCTAGTGGTATTAGTATTGATCGTGACTCCCTTCTGTATTCTCTATCTTCTTCTGAGCACCATTGTCATACACTTTCACCACCCTCTAAGCTTTCTATAAGCTTATGCACGATTGATGCGTGCAGGAGATCCTAAGTTGGCGTTTTAGCAACGGAGCTTAGATAGGTGTGCGAGCCGAGGACCCAGTGTTGCAGATCATCTTCCTTATTTCTTCTGTTATCTTATGTATGTCCTTTTGGACCTTATGAAAACTTGTAAAAGTTCAAATTCATAGTGGATTTTGTGATGTGTGCCTTTGTTATTCTCAGATTTACTTGTTGTGATCTTGGGTATGCTCGTATTGGAAATAATTATATTGTTATGGAAATCCTCCTTGTAAAATCTCATGATCGAAACCTGCCTCAGGAGCCGAGAATGGGGTACTACAGAGGCTATTGCGGCCAGAACCGACCATCGAGTTCCTTGTGAGTCCAGTTACCGAGTTTGGGACGTGACACAACCCAAACCGAAAGCTGATGAAATCCCTAGTTCCTACTTGAAAATTCCTCATCTAGCAGTTTATCAAGTGCCTCACCTTGTGTAGAGCGGGTCATGGACACTTTCATGTCTAAGATGGACCAAAGAGGGCCCAATCAGAGGTGGAAGTGATTAGGACCATCAAAACCCTAAAACAAACATATTTCGTAAACTGGAATGAGTTATTCGACATATCATATATGATTTTGTGGCAAGAGAAGCTACTTTAGCAACTCAACCCTGCTGTGCTGGGTTGCCCACGCCGAATTTATGAGATTCCATCATATCGACAATCAAAAATTCTTTTTAATTTCGTTTTTACTATTTATAATAAGTTTTAGCTTAATCATAACTCTTTATCCTTTGAGCTTTAAGAGTCGTGTCCAACATGAAAATGGCTTAGATATTTTAGGAGAATAATATGGTTAGGTCGATGTGGACACTTATTATTTTTGGCCAAAAACCATGACGTCTAGTAGAAATCATGACCGTTATTTAAGTTTCCTGATTCAGAGTATTTATCCCCTTGAGGAAGACGGTGATCGACCTTATCACGTCCATCCCTATATCACCACCCATGCATAAAAAAATAGATATTTTAGAAGAATGAAACTAGGGTCAGTTTGGTCGGGCGGATTGGATGGTATTGGAAGGGATTGGAAGTTAAATCATGGGATTAGCCGGGCATGCCAAACAAACTGGGTGATCTGATCCTGGGATATAGCAATCCCATGGATCTTAAGACAATCCATTGACAACACCATCATTACCTTTAAATCCCATCCAATCCACCCTAATCCTGGGACGTGTTTGGTTCGAGGGATTGGAAGAGATGAGAAGGTTTAATCCGGGATGGGTTGGGCATGCCAAACAGACTCATACAACAATCGAGTATATAGCAATTCCATGGATCTGAAGACAATCCCAATGACAACACCATCATTACCTTGAAATCCATGCCATCCACCCTAATACCATTCAATTCCTTCCAATCCACCCGGCCAAACATGCCCTAACAATTTACATGGATGGATTACTTGATAGAAGATTAGAATGACAGACGTCAGGAGCCTGGGGTTTATGTACAGTAAAATGGTGAAATAAGTTTATAGAAGTTGGGCCCATATCTCAGTGACCCAGACCTACCGATCAGTTAGGATCCATCATTGATGGGTTACGTCCCAACAAAATCTCGTCCGTCAGACTGCTATCCTTCCAATTTGTTGCCTGCAAAATGGACCGCGATTAAGGACAGAAATGAAGCATCGGTCCAAATTCAACTGAAGGAAGAAAAGGACTAAAAGATTGGTTCATTATCAAGCCAACCTGCTATGGCTTATTGCTTAATTATCAATGAAAATCATGACAATAATTTCACATTTCTTTGAATAACAATTTCAAAACAAAACATGAAAATCATAACCATTTAATTCTCAATCAGCAAATATACAGTTTGGAAGTAAAATGGATGAAAGTGCACCAAACACTCGTCAATCGCAAGGTTTAGATAATCTAATTAGTGGAAATTTATTTGTAACGAAGAGTGGATTGCAGATGCATTCTTGACTTGCACATCGGACTAAAAGAAGCTTGAATAGAAACACAAGTAGTTTGTTAGATCCGGCCTAATTCTATACAGGTGGTCCCAAGCATGTATAAATTGAAGAAACTCATTCAGGGTAAGGAAAACTTGTCATTCAAAGTGTGTATTTTAAAGTATTTATAACTTTTGATTCAGGTATCATTGCGAAAAGCAATACCTAATAATATTTGTGTAACAATGCTTATAGGTCAACTAACCCACTATGTTAGCTGAATTCATCCGTTTCACTAGAAAATGCATTCGCCCAGTTCAACATTGAAAAAGATTATCTTTTTTAGAAGTTACAATTTTATCGTATCCTATTTTTATAGTTTTATAATTTTTATTTTTTAAAGAAGTTGTTCGTAATTAGGCCGTAAATATTTCAAGTAATTTCTTTTTTATTTCAATCAGGACTTTTAACTGTTTGTTCATCTCGTGGGCCCCCATGTTTACGTGCTCTTACCCAAAAATCAGGCTCACCCAGTCACCACGTGCGCCACACTTGTACGAAAAGAAAAATAAAAAAAAATGGACGTTATAAAAAATGACCAGCACTCCACATTAACCCACAGCGACACTTAGTTCCTGCAACACAAAGGCCTGTGGGGCCACCATACATGTGAAATCCACTCCGTCGATCAATTTTTCCAGAATAAGAACCAATAAATAAAGCAGATACAGGACCAAATTGGGCCACATCACAGGAAAGACTGAGGATTGAAACTGCCACCGTTGAAATCGTCCAGAGGTTCGCCGTGATGTTTATATATCATCCGATCCGTTCATAAGATGATTCCCACTAGGATTAAAGGAAAACAAAAATATCAGCCTGATCTAAAACTTCTTTGAGCCCCAATAAGGTTCAATGGTGGGCGTTGAGTAGCTGCTGTTTCTTGTGGTGTGGCCCTCTTGAGTCTTGTATCTAATTCATTTTTGAGTTCTCATTCTAAAATAAGCTGCCACAATCACGCGTGGGTAAGAGCACGTAAACATGGGGGCCCGCGAGATGAACAAACAGTTCGTAATTAGTGTTGAAGAGGCTAAAATACACAACAATTCACATGAATATCATTTCAAACAGGAGAAATTTGCGAATGTATGGCCCATTTATGGCCCATTTATGAGACGAAGCCCACCTTATTTTACCTTGCAGGAATAAGCCCTAACTGTACGGACGCCTTCCCAAAGGTCAAAAATGCCCTCGCTTTCTCCTTCAAGCGGATCGGCCGCTGCTCGAAGACGAGCGTCGAGCGCTGATGCTCCTCGAACTCCGTGTTTTACGAACGGTTCAAAAGAGATCAACGTTACATGGGTCCCACAGTTATGTATTTATTATATCCACAACGTTCATTCATATTTCAAGATCATTTCGGACCGTTATCCAAAAAAAAAAATCATATCCAAAGATCAACTGGACCACACCACAAAGAGCAGAAGAAAATTGATTTTCATCATTGAAACTTTTGTAGGGCCCACCATAACATTTATTTTCCATCCAATTTATTCACGAGGTTACAAAGATCTGGATGAAGAGGAAAAACAAATTTCGTAATGATCCAAAACTTACATGACCCATAAAAGGGTTTCAACGGTAAACATTCAATCCTTCACTGCCTTTTACAATGTGGTCCACTTGATAGCTAAATCTGTCTTATTTTTCTTCTCAAGACTTATAACGAGTTCACCAAATAGATGGACGGTTTGGATATAACACATACCTCATAAAAGGACCCACAAAGGCGGTGAGGATTACAACGGGGGCAAAAAAAAAAGAAGAGAAAAAGCCAGGAATCTAATCCGTAGCCATAACTACAGCCCATGCTTTTTCAATATGTCCTTTGCTATGTATCGAAGGTCTTTCGATTAATCGAAAAAGGTATAGAATTGTCCAGCAACTTTGGATAAAAAATCCTGCAATTTTCGATACATATCGAAGTGTACTCGATATTATCGAAGATATAGCTACGGATTCTAGCCGTAGCCATACCTACAATCCATAAAAGTTTATGCAATTTTTTTTAATTTTTAATATTTTATTTTTTATTTTTTAAGTGGAGAACTTTATTCTACCTACAATTTTCTCTAGTACATATTTATATAAATATGTATATATAAGCATATAAGAATTTTTTTCTCTATTTTTCTCATTTCTTTCTTTATTCATTTAACAAGAATATCTTTTAAACCAAAATTAGTTACTTGATGTACCCTATATGATTTTGGGGTAGGAGAAGCTACTTTAGCCAACTAACCTGTTATTTTCTAAGATTCCATCAGGTCGATGGTCAAATATCCATTTCATATTCACTTTGCGGTCAATTTCAATCAGTTCGTGGTCAATTTCATTTATTTTATTTACTTCATGGTTATTTTCATGCATATCACGGTCATTCCTACCTATTCCGTGTTGATTCACTGTCCTTTCGTATTGAATCAATACGGAATAGGCGGGAATGACTGTGAAATGCATGGAAGTGATCATGAATTGAAGTGAATTGACCGTGAAATGCATGCAGATGACCGTGAAGTGAAGGGAATTGATTGTGAAATGCCTCGAAATGACCATGAATCAACACAGAATTGTTTTGGATGATCGTGAAATACATGAAAGTGATCATGAATTGAAGCGAATTGACCATGAAATGCATGCAAATGACCGTGAAGTGAAGGGAACTGATCGTGAAATGCCTCGAAATGACCGTGAATCAGCACGAAATTATTTCGGATGACCGTGAAATGCATAAAAGTGATCATGAATTGAAGCGAATTGACTATGAAATGCATGCAAATGACCGTGAAATGCCTCAAAATGACCGTGAATCAACACAGAATTGTTTCGGATGACCGTGAAATGCATGGAAGTGATCATGAATTGAAGCGAATTGACCGTAAAATGCATGCAAATGACCATAAAGTGAAGGGAATTGACCGTGAAATGCCTCGAAATGACCATGAATCAACATGGAATTGTTTTGGATGACCGTGAAATGCATGAAAGTGATCATGAATTGAAGCAAATTGACCGTGAAATGCATGCAAATGACCGTGAAATGCATGCAAATGACTATGAAATACATGCAAATGACCATGAAGTAAAGGGAATTGACCGTGAAACAACACAGAATTGTTTCGGATGATCGTGAAATGCATGGAAGTGATCATGAATTGAAGCAAATTGACTGTGAAATGCATACAAATGACCGTGAATTGAAGGGGCATGACCGTGAAATGCACCGAAAGGACTGTGAATCAACACAGAATAGGCGGAAATGATCGTGAAATGCATGGAAGTGATCATGAATTGAAGCGAATTGACCGTGAAATGCATGTAAATGACCGTGAAGTGAAGGTGCATGACTGTGAAATGCGCCGAAAGGACCATGAATCAACACGGAATAGGCAGGAATGACTGTGATATGCATGAAAATGACCGTGAAGTGAATGAAATGAATGAAATTGACCGCGAACTAATTGAAATTGCCCGTAAAGTGAATATGAAATGGATTTTCGACCATCTACCTGATGAAATCTTAGAAAATAACTATGTTAGTTGGCTAAAGTAGCTTCTCCTACCCCAAAATCATATAGGGTACATCAAGTAACTAATTTTGGTTTAGAAGATATTCTTGTTAAATGAATAAAGAAAGAAATGAAAAAAAGAGAGGAAAAAAATTTTATATGCTTATATATACATATTTATATAAATATGTACTAGAGAAAACTGTAGGTAGAATAAAGTTTATATCTTCGATAATATCGAGTATACTTCGATATGTTTCGAAAATTGTAGGATTTTTTATCCAAAGTTGCTAGACAGTTCTAGACCTTTTTCGATTAATCGAAAGACCTTCGATACATAGCAAAGGACATATTGAAAAAGCATGGGCTATAGTTATGGCTACGGATTATATCTGTAGCCATGGATTGCACGCTTTTTTTTTTTTCCTGTTGTAATCCCCACCGCCTTTGTGGGTCCTTTTATGAGGTATGTGTTATATCCAAACTGTCCATCTATTTGGTGAACTCGTTATAAGTCTTGAGAAGAAAAATAAGACAGATTTAACTATCAAGTGGACCACACTGTAAAAGGCAGTGGAGGATTGAACGTCTACCTTTGAAACCCTTTTAGGGGTCACGGAAGTTTTGGATCATTACGAAATTTGTTTTTTCTCTTCATCCAGGTCTTTGTGACCTTATGAATAGATTAGATGGAAAATAAATGTTATGGTGGGCCCTACAAAAGTTTCAACGATGAAAATCAATTTTCTGCTTCTCTTTGTGGTGTGGTCCAGTTGATCTTTGGATATGATTTTTTTTTTTTGAATAACGGTCTGAAATGATCTCGAAATATGGATGAACGTTGTGGATATAATAAATACATAACTGTGGGGCCCATGTAACGTTGATCTCTTTTGAACCACTCGTAAAACTTGGAGTTCGGGGAGTGTCAGCGCTCGACGCTCATCATCGAGCAGCGGCTGATCCGCTTGAAGGAAAAAGCAGGGGCATTTTTGACCTTTGGGAAGGCGTCCGTACAGCTGGGGCTTATTTTTGCAAGGTAAAACAAGGTGGGCTTCGTCTCGTAAATGGGCCATAAATGGGTCGTACAGTCGCAAATTTCTCTTTTTATCAAAACTTAAAAAGGCAAACAGCAAAATGTCTCTCATGACCATAGAAATGGTGATTTAGCACTTTTTTTTTTTTTTTAAAGGACATTGAATTCCATAAAATTAATAATGAAAATTGATTTTCGTAGTTACTTTTGTTTCACAAACAGTTAAAAAGTAAACTGATGTGAAAATGGATTTCATTTGAGTTTTTAAACATTCCAAACAGTCCTAAAGTTACTCTACAAAAGTGTAAAAAGTTATTAACAATGTGGAGAAGCTATTCAGCTAACCGCGCGTATTGGGTGAATCATATCGTTTTTATGCCAATCCCCACATGAGCCCCACCATGATGATGAAATGTCTCCGAAAATGCAACCTATCCCATCATCTAGTGGGCCACATCATGGAAAATAATAGACCACCACCCAAAACCTCAAAAAATTCAAGTGGCAGCCCACATGATAGTTGGCTTCACTGAACTTTGGGCACCCCACTGTCATGGTGTCATGACCTGTAGGACGGGTTGCATGGCTACATACTGCACACTCCACATGATGGTTGGAAAACCAAGATTCACAATCATGTGGCAGCCCACACGAGAGGGGCCTCCTTATGAGCGGCTCAGATCTCATGCACATTTGCAGAACACTATATGACGTGATCACTGTTTACATGACTCAAAATCATGGGCCAGAGCATTATCAAATATGTGCCATATCAAGTAAGTCCCACCTTATGCTTATTTATGCTTGGAAACTATGCCTTTAATAACTTTAACAAACCTGATTAATAAATTCATTAGGGATGAAAGATGATGATGGGACCACATCCAACCAGTCCCAATCTCACCATTATTTGGCTTCAAGGCGCTTTGGGCTAAAAAACTCGTCTAAGAACTAACAATACAGGCCCATATCTCAGGGCCAACTAAATGAAGATCATTTGCACCAGTGGAAAAAAAAAAAAAAAAAGCCTATTATTAAAGCTGGATTATTTGATCATCTCTATGCAATTTTGATCGGTATCAATTGCTATTACCTGGATCTTTGTAATGGCAAATGGTATTGTGAAGATAATCAACAGTACAATGAGGTCACGTCATGGAGCTTCCGATGAGGTCAAGCTCTATGGGTCCCACTGCATCCATACCGAGCATTTGGTGGGTCCCTTCTAGATTATGGGATATCCTAAAAATCAACTGTATCTAGAATTCAAGTGGGCCATACTATCCGAAACTATATTAAATTGTGTTAAAAATATCTAAAACCACTTGGTGGGGCTCGCCGGAGTGTTTGATACAGTTAAAACTGGTGTGACCCCTAATCACTGTAGGGCTCACAGAGCTTGCCCTCATAAAGATACTGTGAAGTCAACCTCACGTGAACAACTCCCATGAGGTTGAGTTTTGTGGGCCCCATTGTAACGTGTGTTGAACATCCACACAATCAATTAGATTTCTTCCATGGTGGGCCATGGGATTAAAAATCAAGTCAATCCATGACATAACTGGGCCACATCATAAACAACAGTTGTCAGTGGATGCCTACCCATTAAAACCTTCCTGAATGTTTATAGGGCACACGGAGATACGATTCAAACCTTCATTATATCTGTCTCACTTGGATGAGAGGTTACACCAAATTTTAGGCCATTCTAAGACTTAAGTGGGCCCCACCAAGTGCTTTTAGATGTTTTAAGCATTATTTTACATGGATTTAGATCATGTGGCCCACCTAAGTTTTATATGCGATTGATTTTTGGGACATCCCGTAACCTAAGGGGAACTTACAAGATGCACTGCCTGATGTCCAACTCAATCTATGGGGACCTCACCCTGTCCTGTGACCAACATCCATCCCATCAGTCAAATGCACCCTTCTGTGGTGGGCCATGGGGCTAATTTAGGCCAATCAATGACTAAGGTGGGCCCCCCAAAGATAACAATGGAGAGTAGATACTCACCCATTGAAACCTTCATGATCATGTATAGAGTTCACTAAGATGTTGTTCAAACATCGAACTCATCCATTGTGTGTGTCTCACTTGGATGAGTGGATGAGGGGTCACCCTAAGTTTCAACTATATAAAAAACTCAGGTGGGCACCACTAGCTGGTTTTAGATGTTTTATTCACAATTTCACATGGTGGTATAGCCCACTTGAGTCTTGAATATGGCTGATTTTTGGGATATTCCATAACCTAGAGGGACCCACCAAATGTACGGAGTGGATGTCCATCACACATCACAGTGGGCCCCATAAAGCTCGACCTAATGGAAAGGTCCCATAAGATTGGCCTCATGGTACTATTTAGCTTCCCATGATGTTGCTCATGAAGAGAGTTGTCTGTGTAGGCTACTAGTCAACAACACCATCTGTATAGGCTACTAGGCACTAACTCGACAATCTGAACCGTCTAATTAATCCACTATCCTGACACAAGTGACACATGTGGCCCACTATAATGAAATTGCAAACCGCACCAATATGGAAAACTTGAGATATCCAGGCCAATTATTGCTGGGCCCACCAAGAATATGCCCTGGCCTAAAAATCAAGCCTCTCCACTCACAAGGTAGGCACTACGTGCATTAGGAAATTGGATATTCTAAAAGAAAATACCAAGGGTGTCCTTTTGATTCACCTGATGAGTGGACCAGCTAGATATTTAACGCCGCGGTGGGCCTCACCAATGAATGGTCTCAATCCCGCACACGTGCAGCATCAACAGGTATGTCAGAATGGCTTCTCTAACCTCTCTCCTGGCACGAATTGCAAGCTTGATTTCTTTGCCGTTCTTTAATAGTGCAGGACCTGAAGCTTCTTCTCACGATACCTACTGCGTAGGATAAGAAATAGGGAAAAACTTAGATACTCTGGCGGAGAGTAGTACTCGATGCTCATACATACAGAAATTGCATTCAGGACACACTTACGCCACAAATTAACTGCCTAAAATCATGGGCCGCACTATAGCTGGGTCATAACAAAAAATAATAATAATTCCTTGAACATATGATCTTAGCCGGCTGATGGGTACATTTTAAGAATGGTTAAAACGAAAAAATATCAGTGGTACAAATCTTAACAAAAGAGTGTCCATCAATCAAAGGCTAAGATTGTCCTACGAATCTGACACTGGCCCATTTATAATGGTTATCACTATTTGATTAGTTAAATCTGATGCTATACTTGTGCCACATGTTAGTACTCGGTTTGTTTTCTATCACATGTGGGTGTGTGCGGACATGATAGAATTGGGATAATTATATCAATTAACTTTGATTCTAAGTGCCAAAATAAATAGATACATTCTTATAAGAACATATATGACAAGATTCAGTGAAAATTGACCAACTACTCAACCACTTATAAAAAACTTATAATAATCATGTGGTAATTAGAGATTGAAGTTCTGCATCCAAATATAGGTTACACTTTACCTTTCACAGGAAATGACTTTTTAAAGTACCCAAGCAATCAAATAAAAGAAAAGTCACATTCAATTACTACGAGCAACTGCAATAATGCATTTTTTGAAAGAACCGCACAATATTACATAAAGGATAAACCTATGGCGTAGATTTTGATTATAGCTAAAAACTATAGTTATGAATTATACTTATTGGATTATTGCAACTCTTAGGATAAACCGAGATAAAAGAAAAAATTATTTTGATTTAATTGTGTGTTGGATTGTATTGGAGATGCTTGCTGTGTAAATTTTCTCGACTATTTATAGATTTCTATTATGTAATTTTTTTTTTTTCTAAATGCTTTTTTAATTGCTCTAGCTATTATAGTAGTTGAAGAGCCCCTCCCTAGGTCATTCTCTCGTTACGTTTATCTTCTGTAATTATTTCTTTTCTGTCAGTTAGGTTCTACCTCTCGATTACTTTCTGTATCTTAGATAGCTTGACGGCATTTCTTTCTCCGCTCGTTAAACTTTTAAATGACTTGTCGGTGTTAAATCATTGAATATCCAATGACATGTAGATTTATGCTGGTTATAATTCCGCAAAAGGTGCTCTAAATGCTTTGAAGATCTTTTCATTTCTCTCATATCTGTTGCACAATGCCACGTATCACTGTCAATCCTATTGGTTTTTTCCATAATGGCCGGGAGTAAGGCACAACATGTGTAAATTTTTGGTGCATGAGTATGGAGTCTTCTACTCTGCCAGAGTGTGAAATGAGCCCCAAGGGTTTATAAAAATTCATAAAGTTTAAGGCTATCTAAACATAATTAAAAGCAGTCACGGGTGGTCTAAGTAGACCAAACTTAACGTGCAACTTTTTTGATAACATGCATCAATAGCGCATGCCACTACAATGGAGCAACCCCGCGATTGGTTTTTTAACTTTTGATGACATGCGCAAACAGGCACTCGCACTAAAGTGTGCCTTGAGAGCGTCGATGGGGGACCGCTTTCATCGAAGAACATCCAACAGCATCTCTTGCTTATTGGTAAGTTGATGCTCTGAAGCAGTGTTCTGCCTTTCACACCCCATTACGTTGGTGGGCCACCTGGTGGTAAATCCCTCCAGTTCGTTGATGAGCGGTGGCCATGGCGTTTGCTTTTTAGTGGGTGGATTGTATTACCGTAGATATAAAATATTAGTTTTTATCTAAAATTGAAAAATTAGATTTTGGGGTTAAACTCTTAAAAACTAGGGGCATACTTGGAAAGTTGTTTTAGGCTTTTTCAAAAGATATTTCTATTAAAAAAATGGAACATTTTCTACCTAAAGTTTGAAAGTGGTAGGTTGGTTAGGAGTGGAGGTCTTGCTCATGTGGGAATAGTGCATGCATGCAACATGATGCGTGGTTGGTGGATTGTAGGGTTGTTTGGGTGACTTTGCATTTTGCATAGTTGCTTGATTTGAAGGGGTGCAATGGGATTGTCCACAAAAGGTAGATGACTTGCCATTGCTTGAATCTTTAAGGCCATGAGGCAATTTTCATTGTCTTTCATGTTGTTATGCTGTCCACATTTAAAAAAATATTAGTCTCTATATATTTTTCTAATTAATATCATCAGTTGTTAAGATGTTTGGGTTTAATAGGCTAACTCTGTTTGTTGAAAATCCACTAGAATTATGCAAGCTTCTTGTCTACTCCAAATGGATTGTCGTGGATCACGTTATGCATTGGGATTTTAAATAGATTATGCTCTTTTCTGGACTTTTTAAATTATTACGGCATTACATATATATGCGTGAGGGAGCTTCCCATGAGGTTGAGATCTGTGGCCCCACCATGATGTGTGATAGACATCGAACTCATGCATTTGGTAGGTCTTTTTTAAGTCTGGATATGACAAAAATCAGTTGTGTCTAAAACTTGAGAAGGCCATACCATTTGAAACCATAGAAAATCATACTTAAAATATCTGAAAACATTTGGTGGAGATAACTTTAAGTTTGGAATGACATGAAATTTTTTTGTGACTCATCATCCAAAGGGGACACATAATGGATGGGGTGGATGTCTAAACCAGAACCCTATATACAATCAAGAAAGTTTCAATGGGTGGGCATCTACTCTCAGCCATTGGGTCTGTAACGGGGCAATGGAACACAAGGTACTATGAGGGCAACCTCACCGGAAGCTTTCCATGAGGTTGAGGTTTGTGGGCTCTACCATAACGTGTGAGGGACATCCATCCCATTAAGCAGATGCACCTTTCTATGGTAAACCACGGGCTTAAAAATTAGGCATTCATGATTTTAGTGGGCTACACTACATGCAATAATTCAGAGTGGATAGGCTCAATGAGATGTGGTTTATACGTTTAGCCTACCTATCCATTGTGCATGTCTCACTTTGAAGCAAGGATGAGCGTGATAAGGTTGATCACCGCCTTCCTCAAGGATACCTACTCCGAATCCACGGAGCTTTTTTGGATTTCTCACAGAGAAATAAATTCTAATAAAATTCAAAATTGATTAATGAATAAATAAAAACGAGTTCACAAACCTTTATATAAGAGTACCAAGCAGCGGGAAAGAAATCAGAATCAAATTACAATTAAAACTCGTAGAATCTGCGACTTACTATAAATAGTAAACTTATTATTTATAGACGGTCGTAATGTCTACTAGTGTGCAAGGTTTTCAGTCAAAAATAGTAAGTATCTTATTTGGCTTCACAAAACCATTCTCCTAATTATTCTAAGCACTTTTCATGTTGGACACAACTTCTAAAGCCCAATGGATGAAGAGTTATAATCAAACTAAAACTTACTATTTATAGTAAAAACGAAAATAAAATAGGGAAACGACCGTCGATCAGGGGTTATTTCGCAAATCCGAGCTGCGCAACCTGGCATAGCAGGTTAATTGGCTAAAGTAGCTCGTTTTATCCCAAAATCATATATTTTACGTCAAATAACTCATTCTGAATTGCGAGATATGCCCGATCTAAGGTCCGACGGTCCGGATCACTTCTGTCGTTGACCGGGCCTTTTCTGATCCATCTTGACCATGAAACTGTCCATGACCCGCTCTACATCACACTTGATGAAGAGTCACACCAAATTTTAGGCCATTTCAGAATTTAGATGAGCCCCACGCCCCCACCAAATGCTTTCAAATGTTTTAGGCATGATTTTTCATGATTTTAGATGGTATGACCCACCTAAGTTTGGAATACAACTGATTTTTGGCACATCACATAGCATTGAGGAACCTACCAAATGCAGTAATGGATGCCCATCACACATCACAATGGGGCCCGCAGATTTGACCTCATGGGAAGCTTCCCATGAGGTTGACATTATATTACTATTTCACCCTCTCATTGTGTGTGCAATGTTATTTAACCCCAATAAGCACTTTCAAATAGCGATACTTGACAGTCAACAACACCAAAAACGATGAAAAGAAGAAAGAAGCCCTGTAGTTGCTTTATTTTTCCAATAAATCAACTTCATCTCACACATTTCACATGACCATACACCAACATCAAAATTTAACCATCTGATAAGAACTTCAATGCATTTGTATTTTGAACAAAGCAGATTGTAATCAATGCATACATGGTGCAGAGCATTGGTTATATATATATATATATATGTGTGTGCGCGCGCGCTGGACTGTCTGGATTTTTGAACTAATAACTATTGACCATGGGACCACCCTATGTATCACACAGGTGCAAGACCAGGGCTACTGACGAAAGGGGGGGCCACTGGCTCATGGTGAGCATACCCTCCCCCAAGAAAAGAGAGCTGGTGCATTTACCAAGTGAGTCGCACGTCATTAGACATTGATTATTCGATCATCTTTTCCTGACTCTCTGTCCTCATAAATGTGGGGCTCACTTCATTAGTGGACAGTCTCCGAGTCGGGTCCACGGCATGTTGGCTGTGGGCCTCACCTGATGAATGGATTTCTGAGTAGTTTACCCTGATTTTTGTATCTTTTAATCTCCCCAGGCCCGGACCGCGTTTGGCGCTCGTATAAGTGTCCCGTCCTACCTTACGCTGTGCAATATCCTTATTCTTCCAAAAGGTTGCATGGTTACTAGTCACGGGGCCCCGTAGATGGTCTAGAAGCCTCTCTCTCTCTCTCTCTCCAAATAATTACATGATCAGCAGCCCCTATCTTTGCACCGAACGCGCGTTATTAATTCTGACAAGTGGGGCCCACGTCTGACGAATCCAGACCATTGAACTGTTGTGTCCTGATGCTTCTTAAATCATCCAGATAAGAAGATACCATTAACCGTCTTATAACGTCAGATAGATATGGACAGTCGTTGCATCTGTTTGTTATCCGTTTATCTTTGGGTGATACGAATATAAAGCACGACATTGTCTTCTTGGGCTTCTTGTATGACATATATATCTACAGTGGCAAGCAACAGATCAATGGTCTGGATCATTGGATCACGGGCCCCACTTGCCAATAATTGAAATCCCACTTAGGATTTTCAAAGACGTATCTCGCGTACCACGTAATTTCTTTTTGGTGGATGGTTGTCGGTGAGCTGGTAGTTCTGTCGGGCCCGCCATCATAAGGTCGGGTCCTCCCTTCTATCTTCGCACCCACTGAAGAATAAATGGGAACACGTTTCCTCCTATGATTTGTTTAAAAGATAAAAAACTTGTAGTTTCCATTGAGGCCGACTCTCATAGCGAGCGAAAACAGAGAAAATAAAAACAATCATGGAATCATAGAATAAGAATATGCCACGTAACAAGGACTGCGCTAGTATGTGTTACCCGGGTACGCGTTAGTGAGTGTTAAACTGACTTCTTAGGGCCCACCTTGATCAATTTTTTGTATATCCATACCGTCCATCTGTTTTTTCAACTAATTTTAGTGCTATACATAAAAAATTAAGAATATCTAAATCTCAGGTAGACCACACCAATGGAAATAGTGGTGATTGACCATTAAAAACCTCTTGTAGATCACAAAAGTTTTAGATCAGGATTATCTTTGTATTTTATATTCATCTAGGTCTTTTTCACCTTATAAACAGGTTAGATAGCAAAAAAACATTAAGGTGAGCAATAGAAATTTATTTATTTTAATTGTGGTTGTTCAATCACCAGTGTTTCCTACGTTGAGGTCCACCCACATTCGCATCTGCTTAAGTTTTTGAACCGTGTACTGAAATTAACCGCAAATACCAGTGGACAGCGTGGATTTACAACACATCATCTAGTGGGCCTCACTGTCAGCGTAGCATCCACTAACTTGATACCCAGATAACACCAAATCCGTCCCAGAGAGAGAGAGATCTAGAGAGAGAGAGCGCGCTAATTGAGTCTGCATGGGAGGGACATGCATCGGATCTATCCGTACAAAAGTGCGCCGCTACGGTTGGGAGCAAACTACCAATACACACACCGCGCACTCACACCACAATGAGTACTCGAGCTTATGAGCTCGTGTTGAAACTCTTGCGACTGACGCATCAGTAAGAACGCCAGTCGGTACTCCAATACATACCTCAGCCACTCAAAGACGGGACGCGGATTGCGTACTGAGTAAACTTCATGGGTCTACCATGATTTACATATGATATTTATTATGATTCATTTATTTTAAGGGATAATTTGAGAGCTCTAACCCAAAAACGAAGTATATTCATATCTCAGGTGGACCTTACTAGGGAATAAGTGTGAATTAAAATTCTACCGTTGAAAATTTCTTAAGGGCTATAAAAGTTTTGGTTTGATCCGTAATTTGTGTTTTCCTTTCATATGATCCTATAGGCATGTTGGATGACAAATAAGCATCACTGTGTGCCCTGCAAAGGTTTCAACTGTGAAAGTCATTGTTCAAATGGATGGACGGCGTGGATAACCCACACGCATTCACTGCAGGCTCAACTGAGTTTACTCAGTAATATAAAAGTTACATGTAATCCATTCTGTCCATCAGTGCCGCCAGCTCATGTTACCAAATAATGAATCGGATCGAGTACTTGGGTGGGGCTACACTGTAGGAAAGAGCAGGAAGATATGCTCTTGGGTCAGGCTCATTTTTGTTTTTATCTTTCATATGGGTGGGAATCACTTTTTGAACGGGTTGGATGGTATATAAGCAACATCTTTCATCTGGGTGGGAATCACTTTTTGAACGGGTGGGATGGTATATAAGCAACATGGTTATCTCTACGAAGGTTTCAACGGTAGGTGTTTCCATCTGCACTGTTTTCTGTGGTATGGCCCACCTGGATTTTACATCTGCATTATTTTTGGTTACTCATCCTAAATCGAGATTGCGAAAATGATGGGTGGAGTTGATTTCTCAAGGTGGGCCGATATTGTGTTGGAGGAACTCTGTGCATCACCTGCCGCAACGCGTGTATTCATTTGTGGGAGAGCAGTTTAGGTGAGACCCCGCCGTCACCCAAAACGGGGCGGCCCTTACCGTGGGGCCCACCTAGATGTATGTATTATTTATCCACGCCGTCCATGCGTTTTTACAATCATTTTAGGACCTTATCCCAAAAATGAAGTAGATCAAATTATCAAGTGGACCATAATATAAGAAAAAATGGTGACTGACTTTCCTACCATTAAAAACTTCTTAGATAGCACTTTAATATTTCTTTAGTGTTTATTTACCATCCAATCTGTTGATAAGGTCACATAATCCTAGATGAAGGGACAAAACAAATACATTCTTGATCCAAAAATTTCATGGCCCATTAATGGCCAATCACCACTTTTTTTTATTATATGGTCCACCTAATTATTGAATCTGCTTCATTTTTTTGATAAATGCCCAGAAATGATCCGGAAAAATGGATGGACGACGTGAATACGTAATACATACGTCTAAGGTGAGCCCCACGGTAAGGGCCACACCTTCTTAAGTGAAGCCGGGTCTCCCCTAATCCGCTCTCCTTCCGTTCGCGGGCGGTTTATCAATGACGCGGTGGTTTAGATCCCGTGCCGAAAAAATCGGGGGAATGAGAAAAGATAAAAATATAGAAAAAAAGGAAGAAGAAGAAGAAGATTTTTTGAAGAGTTGCTTATCATACAAAATATAGTAAAAAAGAGCTTTTGAATAAGGATTTCCCAATATTTCATACTTCAGGAATGTCATACTATATTAGAACAAATGCATTGCTAGCAAAAAATGTTTTAACCGTCAATTTACTTTGTAGTTAGTGAGCCACCTGAACGGTGAAACTGTCTGAATTTTTAAAGGCAGAATGTCTAAGCAATACTCCTAACATTATTAAAAGATCAGATCTTACGCACGTCTTTCGTGCTTACACATTTGGCACGTGTGGATATTTACGGCCGCAGGTGAAATTGGCCAACCTCTCCTATAGCAAGGCTGCTTTTCTCTCTCTTTCCTCGTTTTAACGGCTCATCATACCCTTACACTTGGAACACGTGCCAAGTGGGCATATCCGTGGTACTGGTACATCTAAGCTGTGCATACGGTGGGACGCACGTAGACATGCTGGAGGGTGATCCATTCAAGCTACTCTTCGCAAATGCTTTTAAAAACCGTCGGCCTACACGTGTGGTCTGCCTGATTGTTTTGCATTGCATCTTGGCGGTGAGGGCCACGTCACATTCGACTTAGATACCCCATAGGAAATCGGATTGCGCAGTGAGTTACTCAGTAGGCTTTTATCGTACTGAGTAAACTCAGTTTGAGCCTGTAATTGTACGTGGGTTATCCGTACCGTCCATACGTTTTTCCAGCTCATTTCAGTGGTTGAGACGAGAATTGAAGCATTCCCAAAGCTTAAGTAGGCCACACTACATGAAATAGAACCTTAGTAGGGCCATAGTGTTGTTTTCTTGTCATCCAACCTGTTTATAAAATCACACAGACATAGATAAAAGGAAAGAAAAAATAACAGATTTATCCAAAACTTCTATTGCCCCAAGAAATTTTCAATAGTAATTCACATATTTTCTCCTGTGGAGAGTTTCACTTGAGAATTGGATATAATTAATTTTTTGGCTAAAGCCCTAAAATTATCATTTAAAATGGATGGAAGGAGTTGATAAAATATGTAAATCCTAGTGGACCTCACAGAGTTTACTCAGTACGCAATCTGCGTCCATCCCATAGATGTGCTAGGTTGTAAGATGTAACGGGCGATTTCAAAAGTACGTGTCATGGTTAAAAGACTCGGTGACACGTACCAACTAGTCAAGCTGGTCAACTCATCTCAGACCACATTGCTGGTTTTGTATGCATGTAATTTGTACAGTGTGGACTGGACAGTCAGATCTTACACAGCCATAACTCGTTCTTCATCTAAGTTCTGTGCCCTTACAAAGTGTTGTTTTCTTGTCATCCAACTTGTTAATAAGATCACACCAACACGGATGAAAGGAAAGAAAAAATAACAGATTTATCCAAAACTTTTATTGTCCCAAGAAATTTTCAACAGTAGAATTTCAATTCACACTTTTTTTCCTGTGGAGAGGTCTACTTGAGATTTTGATATAATTAATTTTTTGGCTAGAGCCCTAAAATTATCATTTAAAATGGATGGACGGAGTGGATAAAATATGTAAATCATGGTGGACCCCACAGAGTTTACTCAGTACGTAATCTGCGTCCATCCCATGGATGTGCTAGGTTGTAAGTTGTAACGGGCGATTTCAAAGGTACGTGTCATGGTTAAAAGACTCGGTGACACGTACCAACTAGTCAAGCTGTTCAACTCATCTAAGACCACATTGCTGGTTTTGCATGCATGTAATTCGTACAGTGAGGACTGGCCAGTCAGATCTTACACAGCCATAACTCGTTCTCCGTCTAAGTTCTGTACTCTTTCAAAGTTTGCTGGATGGACGGCAATTGTCTTTTGTCATGTGTTAATTTCCATGTGCGTCTTTCAACATTTTTACAGTGAACAAGAAGTGGAATTGTGGGCCTCACCTCAAAGTTTACAGTGTACTAGTCAAGCTGGTCAACTCATCTCAAAGTTTGCTGGATGGACGGCAAATGTTGCCTCACCCCCACCGTACAGTGTACATGAAGTGGAATTGCGGGCCTCACCTGGGGAAGCCTGCCATAAACTCATACATTAGGGATGACCTTAACCATCCGATTGCTGGTTACTGAAATGGATGGTTAAAATTTAAATCATCCGCGGACCAACTGCATCAGCATACATCACCCTTGGGATGTGGTCCATCTACATGATCGAATGCTTTGGATCGACTTTCTCTATGCCACGTGGACAAAAACTGAGTAAGCGGTGAGAAAGGTAGATGACCGGGCACGTGAACTTAATAATAACTGAGACATAGCTGAGACTCTGGTACAGGCTACATGGGTAGATCCTGAAAAGAGCCTGTCTCAGGTGAGACCCCAGATCCATCCAGGTGAGTGGTACCCCTGATGGTGGGGCTCACAGTGATGTTTGTGCATTAAATCCACACCGTCCAACCGTTTTGAAAAGCTCATTTTAGGGGCATAAGCCAGAAACAGTGACAATTAACCATTAAAAATTTCTCACGGGCCCCACAAGTTTTGGATCAAGCTGATATTTATGTGGTCTCTTCATCCAGATCTTTCGGATCTTATCAACAGGTTGGATGGAAAATAAATATTCCGCTGGCTACATGAATTTTTTAATGGTGGGGATTCAATCACTACTGTTTCCTGTAGTATGGCCCAAATAAGATTTTGATATGTTTCATTTTTGGGATCATCCCCTAAAATGAGGTTTCAAAACGGCTGGACGGTGTAGATTTAAGGGGTGGATCCGGGATCTCACTTAATCCCCTCCCCTCACGCCCCGTGAAATGTGAAAATGCTTGTCACTTTCATTTAATCTTTCTTAAAAAAAAACGAACAAAAAAGATGGGTGCGAGTCATCTGTTTCGTGGAAACAGCGAGCGGCTGAATCCAGCTTCATTATTGTTCCACGTCACTGTAATTGCCCCGTCATCATTTTTATTAAATATATTAAAAAATTTACATACGACGGAAACTCTAACGGAAACGGTAGACGGTTTCATTGGGAAATTGGATTGCGTATCGTGTACACATCAAGCTCTTATTGTACAGAGTGAAGTCAGTTGGGCCCACCTTATATGTACGTATACTGTCAACGCCGTCTATCCGTTTTTCTATCTAATTCAAGGGGTTGAACCCAAAATTAAAGTACATCCAAATATCAAGTGCATCACACCACAGTAAACAGTAATGAGTTCCAACATTGAAACCTTGCTAGGTTCCACGGTAATGTTTATTTGTCATCTAACCTGTTCATAAGACTATACAGACATGGATGAAGAGAAAACATAAAATATAAGATTGATCCAAAACTTTTGTAGTCCCCTGAAAAGTTTCAACGGTAAACGCTCAATTTAACCGTTTCCTATGGCGTGGTCCATTTGAACATTATATACGCTTCATTTTTTATCTCAAACCTAAAATTATTTGGTAAAATTGATGGATAGAGTGGATAAAATATATAGATCTTGGTGCACCCCACAAAGTTTACTTGGTACGCTAAGTATAGTGAGTTACCAGGCAATCCACTTCCAATGGGTCTGAGTAGCGAGACTCCAACTAAAGTGACATCACCTAGTTATGTGGGTCCCACCATGATATATGTTTTGTATCCACACCATCTATCCATCTGGAGAGATCATTTTAGCGCATGAGCCAAAGAATGAATTAGATCCAAAACTCGAGTGGACCCCACCACAGAAAATAGTGGAGAGAGTCACGCCCACCATTAAAAACTTCTTAGGGTTACAAAAGTTTTCGATCAAACTGATATTTGTGTTTTTCCTTCTTTAATGTTTGTGTTAACTTAAGGTCCACAATGATTTTTATTTAAGTTTCAATTTGGGGATTCAACGCCCAGGTTGAATAGTGAAACTCGCTACTAAAGTGCCCTCACCTAGTTATGTCGGTCCCACCACGTTGTATGTTTTGTATCTACACTATCCATCCATTTTTAGAGATCATTTTAGGGCATGAGCCAAAGAATGAATCAGATCCAAAACTCAAGTGGACCCCACCATAGAAAACAGTGAAGAGAGTACGCTAACCATTAAAAACTTCCAAGGGCCACAAATGTTTTCGATCAAGCTGATATTTGTGTTTCCACTTCTTTAATGTTTGTGTTAACTTATGAATAGGTTGGATCTTAAATAAAAATTAAGGTGGACCTTAGGAAGGCTTCGACGGTGGACGTCACTCGCCTTACTATTTTCTATGGTCCACTCCAGCTTTGGACCTGCCTCGTTCTTTGGATCATGCCTTAAAATGATCTCTCTAAATGAATGGACAATGTGGATATAACACATACATCATGGTGGGCTCGACAAAACTTGGTGGCGTCACTTCAATGGCGAGTTTAGCTACTCAACCTGTCGGTAGCTAATTCACCTCCAATTTCTTTCTTCTAAAATTTAATTAGGTCATGCCATCTCACAGCAATTTTATAAGATAAAAAAATATTTACAAAATCTGCTTGATTAGTAAGGAATATTAGCTGCAACTCAGGATAAGTGATGTCTGTATGATCCTCACCGTGGGCCCACCTTAATCTATGCGTTGTATATCTACTTCATCCATCCATTTTCTCATGTTATTTTAAGACTCGACCTAAATCAGTACTTGTGATCAGCTTAGACTCAGTCCGGATTAGTCCAGGCCAGACCTAGACTCGGATCGGGTTAGGCCTGGACTCGATATCGAGTCAAGTTAAGTTTGGTTCAAGCCTATTTCAAAACCGAATCGAGTCAGGTAAGCCCTAACTCGGTTTGAATTGACTCGATGCCCATCTAACCATGATGGTTGTTTTTTTTATCCACACTGTTTATCCATTTTGCTCACTTACATTAGGGCACGAGTCTAAAAATAGATAAATCGATCTCTAAATTGGACAACACCATATGAAAAGTGGTGATTAAACACATACTATTATAAACTTCATAGAGCCCAATGTAATGTTTATTTTCCATCCAACCAATTGATAACGTCACAAAGACATGGATGAAGAGAAAATACAAATATCAGCTTGATTCAAAACTTTTGTAACCCCGAGTAAGTTTTTAATCTTCTAATCATCCATGTTTCTTGTGGTCTGGTCTACTCGAGATTTGGATCTTCCTCAATTTTGTACTTATGAACTACAATGATCTGTAAAAATGGATGGACAGTGTGGATAAAATACATACATTATGGTGGAGCTAATAGAGCTTTTCCAGGATCCTTACTCTTGCTTCGGTGGTAGACTCTCCGGAGTTCTAACACCCAATCAAGGTTTTGAGTATCCATAGGTGGTGAAATCTCACTACGGCATGAGTGTGTGGGGTGTGTGCATGTGTAAAAAAAGAATAAAGCTTTTCCAATAACACATAGTACTTTAGTCGGTGCTATATGCTACCAATGCAAAGTCACTTGTATGAACAAATAGTCGGTGGCTCAAGTGGGCCATACTATGATGTCTTCTGGAAAATCAACCTGTACCACAAGGTACCTCACCCCATTTTAGGCCACGGGTCGAAAAAATCAATTTTATCTATAATTCAGGTTGATCGCATGATTGTAGACAGTGTATAAACAATCATCGCCTTCTAAATAGTTTACATGATCTGGCCCAAGTGATTCATGCATCAATATGATTTTTGGCAATATATATATATATATATATATATATATATATATATATATATATATATATATATATATATATATATATATATATTAATAATCTAGTTGTTAAAGGGGATTTTGATGTAAGTATAATGTTTGACCCTTTCAAATAAAGGGTGGACATCTCTCTCCCAACTATTTCCTTTAGTGTGTATCTCTAGGCTGAATATGAGACTTAATCGCCAGTGGTTATAGTCGATATTACATAAACATCGCCGTGGGCCTCGGAAAAATCAAGATTCACTCCCCATACAAATATATATATATATATATATATATATATATATATATATATATATATATATATATATATATATATATATATATATATATATATAAACTCTCTTTATAATTGGAGAAGTATGAGGGATTGAATTTTTGGCAGGGGGACCACCATGATATGTATGTAAAATTCACTCTGACAATTAAATACGTAATCATTTAGACCCGAATAAAAAAAAAAAAAGGTTAATACGAAATTCATGTAAGCCATACTAAAGAAAATATTTGGAAGAGAGACATCCACCCTTAAAATTTATAGGACCCACCATGATGATTATATAAAATAGAAACATTAGTTTATTAATGGAACCTCATCATTTTGTCTAATGGAACCTTATCACTTTGTCAAATGAACCTGTCACTTTGTCTATTGAAACCTTATCATTTTATTTAACAAGTCACTACTTTATCTAGTGAAATCCTGTAATAACCCTAAATTTTGGTGCATTAAAAAAAATTAAAAAAATATTTAAATATTTTATTTTAAAATTAAAAAAAAAACTTAATAGTTGAGTTAGTAGCAGAAATCGATTCTTGAAGTAGTAATAATAAATTTCTTATCAAATGTTAAAAAAAAAAAATTTTAATTCAGGATAAAAGAGGATGTGCTCCTCCTATCTTATGAGAAGTTTTTAAAAAATGGATACAAAGAAGTTTCTATATAAGAAAAAAAGAGATGGGAAGCCCTGAAGAAAAAAGGGAGAAAAGATTCTAAAAAAGCTTGATCAGGTATGTTTCAACCCTTAGATTTTTTTAATTTTTTATTATGTTATTAATTTCTTCTTGATCTATACAATGGATGTGTCGTTATCCACACGATCATTGTATAGGTGTATAAAGACAATTTTAACAAAGTGATGCTTTATGATTTCATATCTGTTTAGTAATATTTTAGGAATAAATTTAATGGGTGCAATCTGATTGTGTTAAGATAGATTTAAATAGGTCATTTGATCCTAAGCATTAAAAGATAACTGTGCCTTGAATTTCAGATCG
This sequence comes from Magnolia kwangsiensis, assembly GCA_037074715.1. Classification (NCBI taxonomy): domain Eukaryota; kingdom Viridiplantae; phylum Streptophyta; class Magnoliopsida; order Magnoliales; family Magnoliaceae; genus Magnolia; species Magnolia kwangsiensis. Next base: position 10,969,782 of record CM073573.1, on the reverse strand, counting down.
ATCTGACCATCAGATGGGCTACACTAGTCAAATCTATAAATGTTTAATAAGGAAAGCTTAGATTTATGCATAACTGATTGATATCACTTAGCGTATAAAGTCGAGATGGGTCATTGGTGTATACGTGGTTAGATTTGTTCTATTCATCCAATATATAGGGCAAAATATGTCAAGACGTCAAGAATCTGTATGATCCAATCATCCGGTGGGCCACTTCGATTAATCATTTGATATTCAATTTCATGATCTTAAAAAGAAAATCTAAATTTTAATAAACATATAATTTTAATTATTTGATCATTTAGGGTTTGACCACCTAGGATGTAACAAAGGTAGGTCTCACTTTATAATATAATCATATGAATAATAATGTTGTTAATATAACTGATAGGAGCTCTAAATTCAAACCAACCTAATTACCTTGTGGATTCTAAACTATTAGACTTAGGTGAGTAATCGAACTTGTCTCATGATTCATTAAAAATAAAAAAAATCATTTGTGAATGTTTGATTGATTGATATATTGATTTGAGTATTTTGTTATAATAATTGTATGCTAAATTCATATGTGAATATTTCGATCAAGACTGCTATGCTGAATATGAAAAATATGCATATACATATCATCATCATTCATTGCATTTGCATAATGCTCAGTTGATCATATGGGTCTTCCCTGAAAGAAATGTCGATCATGGTAGAGCATTACCAGATGCGGGTTATGCCCAACCTACCGAAAGGTGGAAGCCTACCTAACAGATGGATGCAGGGTGATAACCTCCAACCCAAGCAGATGGACGATCATCCCATCTGATGCATTCGTACACAATTTGCATCCATATCATTGTACATATATTTTTTTGTATTATTTTAATTGTCATGATTATAAATCATGCTGGCTTATTTCACTAAGCCTGACCAGCTTACCTTTTTATTAATGAAAAAACTGTACAGAGGAGCCATTAGCAGATGATGTGATGCAAAAATCGAAAGAATCTACCGCACTTAAACATGACCCATGTGAAATATAGTCATACTTATCTGAAGATGAAGTAGCAGCATTGGATCATTTCTGATTATGTGATTTATTTGCTAGAATAGTTTGATTAGCGTATAATGTATATTGGTATTGATTTTGAGATTTTAAGAAATTGTTTAGATTTATCTCATTGAAATAATGTTAGTCTGAAATAAACATATTTATAGTATGATGATATAATAAATAAATAATTTTTAAGATTTATATTATTTTAAGGGCCGTCAAGATTTATATATACCTGGTTGATTGATGCTAAGTGTTATGTATGTGTGATTGGAGTTGGGGTGAAACTTAGACTGAATGTAATTATCACCTCTGATTAAACTGATTAATGAATTGAGTTAGTACACTTTGTGTATGAGTTACGACTCGAAACTTAGGTCTGAGGTTACACATTCTATACTCGAATTTCGGGGCGTGACAAATCCTGTCACTTTGCACAGTAACAACGTTACTTTGTCTAGTAGAACTAAGTCACTTTATTCAAAAACTCGTCATTTTATCAAGCAAAACCTTATCAATTTGTCTGGCAAACGTATCACTTTATCTAGTGGAACATTGTCACTTTGTCTAATGGAACCTCGTTACTTTGTCTAATAATCTCGTCACTTTGTCGAGTAGAACCTTGTCACTCTGTCTAGCACCCCTTTCACTTTATCTAGTGAAATCCCGTCACTTTATTCAACAACCTCGTCACTCTCTATTTAGTAGAATCTCGTCACTTGATATAGTAGAACTTTGTCTCTTTGTCGTACTACATAGTCTCTTTATCTAGTAGAACCTCATCACTTTGTCTAGCAACCTAATCACTTTGTCTAGTGAACCTTATCACTTCGTCCAACAGGCTCGTCACTTTGTCCAGCAACCTCATCACTTTGTCTAGTGGAGCCAGCTGGTCACTGTCTTCTAGCTTCGTTTAGTAGAATCGAGTCACTTTGTCCGGCAACCTATCACTTTTTCTGACAATATGTAACTTTGTCTAATGGAACCCTATTTGCTTTGTCTCGTTTAATCTTATTACTTTGTTGAGTGGAATCATGTTACTTTGTTGGGCAACCTCATTACTTTATTTAGTATAACTTTGTCACTTCATCTAATAATCCCGTTACTTTGTCTAATGAACCCCGTCACTTTGTTTAATGAATAAGAAAAAATTATCGGTGATGGATGGTCTATATTATCGATGGCCTCGCATGATTTAAGGCCCACGTTGAATTGTGCCTTATATAATTTAGGGTCTACATCAAAGGTTGCCCTCACATAAATAGAGGATGAGGCTCTAAATCATGGACATTGTATTACTAAATAATATAATGTGCTGACTAAAGTCTGTGGAGATGTAGATTGCATCTTGCCTCCATATATACCATATTCTCTCTAGGCATGGGTTATATTGGGCCCACCGTAATGTATGGGTTTTATCCATGCAACCCACCAATTTTTTCAAATCATTTTAGGGTTTTAGCCCAAAAAAGGTAGATCTGAAGCTCAAATGGGCCACATTAGAAGAAATAGTGGTGATAATGATTTAAAACCCTAAGATGGGTGACATTATCACCACAACTTCTTTTAGTGTAGCCTAAGGAGTTCGGAAGAAAAAGAAAGAAAAAAAAAAAAGAAAGAGAAGAGAACAGGAGAAAAGATGAAAGGGATTTTCGGTCTACCAAGTCGAGTCAATCATCCATTTTGGCCCCGAATTTCTAGTGTTGTTGTTGGATTGTTTAGGCTAAAGCGTTTTAATCTGGAAGAGGAAAGAGGAAAAATGAAGAAGGAGAAATGTCGATCTTAAAGTGAGAATATCCAACTTTAACAACATTGAGAGATAATTCAACTTTAAGGTGAGGATTACCCTTCAAGCTTTTCTACTTCTTGATAACTATTTTTGTTTATTCATCTTCTTTTCATTACCTCATTGATTGCTTAATATAGTTGATTGATCTTATTAATTTTGATGCTTTATAAATGATTGATGGATTGGATTTAAATTCAAATATTTGAACATGCGATGAAATTAATACCTATATTCTGGTTTTAAATGAATGCTTTATATATGCATGTACTATCGATATTATACATAAGGTTCCATTAGATAAGGAACGATATTTCACTAGATAAAGTGATGGGCCAGACAGATTGATAGGGCTTTGTTTGATAAAATGATGTGTTTTTGAATAAAGTGACTTAGTTCCACTAGACAAAGTGACCATGTTACTCTACAATGTGATAAGATTTCACTAGATAAAATGACGGCTTGTCAAATAAAAAAACAGAGTTTCAACAGATAAAGTGACGGGTTCATTTGATAAAGTGATAGGGTTCTATTAGACAAAATGATAGGGTTTCATTAGACAAACTAATGTGTTCATTTTATATAATCATCATGGTGGGTCCTATATGTTTCAAGTATGGATGTCTCTAGCTTCAAAATATTTTCTTTGGTGTGGCTCACATAAATCTCGTGTTAACTTAATTTTTTTTGGATTCGGGCCTAAATGATTACGCATCTAATTGTCAGAGTGGATTTTGCATATACATCGTGGTGGGCTCTCGCCAAAAATTCAATCCCCATACTTCTTTAATTGTAAAGAGAATTTATATATAAATGTGTCACGAACCAAACTCGGAAACCGGGCTCACAAAATTTTCGATCGCCGAATCCGGCGCCGACAACCTCCGTAGAACCCCATTTTCGGCTTCTAGCTCCCATTCACCAGGTTCTAATCCTGGGATGCTACGAGGAGAATTTTCAACGTCAGTTTGCTTCGTAATAAGCATAACCAATGGCATAACCCACAAACAACAACCAAGAACTCCATAACATTTTCACTATGATAAAAAACTTTACAAGTACAATGAGCATAAAGGGAAATACAATGGTAAAGAATAAAAAAACTCTAAAACGATTTGCAACATGCTCCTGCCTCATCGCTGTTGCGAACCAACGTCACCTACACGCAACGGTCGTGCATAAGCTTATAGAAAGCTTAGAGGGTGGTGAAAGTGTGTGGGCAAGGTAGTAATATGAACATGCAATATCAGAGTAATACGGAATATACAGATGAATCCATAATATCATGAGCCGTACCAAGGCTTATGCGATGCAAAACATGAATGGTATCGGCCACCCCAAGGCCATGCGATGTTCAATGCAACTCAAGCATACAGATCCTCATCTATGTCCAAATATCAATATAGCTCAAATATGAGAAATCACCGGGGTCTAGTACACTCTAAACAGGATTGCCGCCACATCGCGCGCAATAAGGTAAGTGGAAGAGACCTCACTATCCGTCTGCCATTATCGGGTGCGACTCGTAGATAGCGGACCCATTCCTCGAGCTGGTCAGACTCAGCCTAGGATTGCCCTCTATACTCGGGCAGGTAAGGCCGCACCCCCTTCCAACCGACCACGACACAGTGGAGAGTACAGCCAACTGGTATTCGGCACTCAGCGCTCATCTACCCACTCGGTCTAGACGTTGGAGCAACCTCTTGGTACCATAAGGGTTTAGGGACGTTCACCCAGGGATATCTATAGTACCCCATGTAGAACAAGATTTTCGGTATCCAATCCTGCCAACCACGATACATCTGTGGAAGTTACGACCCCGATGTCGCTAGGGCGTACAATATCCATGTCATATAAATGCGACATGCATGATTCACGCTATCCAGTCATGCATCCAATCCTGCGCATATCGTGCGCTCATATAGGGCAACACCGCATAACCGGGAGCCCATAAACAACCTGCCCTAAGGCAAATGCTATGATCAAACAATTCTCACGTCAAGCATACATATGATGTGTATGTTCATGAGTCATGGAACTGTACTAAACATGTTATAATAAAATGAACTATCTTACAATGCAGATGGACCTGGACGGCCTATACACAATAAGTACGGGCCTAACAATGGGCCCTAAGGAGAGTCGTAATGTGGACATCCAACCAGCATTACACTCGCAATGTGGACATAAAACCAACATTGCTCCCAAGGCACAATCTTTGTAAACATCGCTAGTTAGTCTGTATGGGAATTACACATTGCAATGGACCGTAGGTTCCTCCCATTGGGCCTTACATGTATATCAAATGGGTCATATCTTATGGGCCTTTTATTTATCAGATGGGCCACATAAATGGGTCACACCAATGGGTCTTATGTGCATTGCAATGGGTCAAAACCCGTGGGCCTTGGATCGCATCAAATGGGTTTAATCTCATGGGCCTTATATGTCTTAAATGGGCCTAACCCATAGGACTTTTACAAATCAAATGGGCCTAACCCATAGCCCTTTTTACAAATCAAATGGGCCCAATCCCGTAGGCCTTTTTGCAAATCAAATGGGCCTAACCCATAGGCCTAGAGGCCCACTGAAATGTTTATTTTCTATCCAACAAGACAAGGGCCCACTGGAATGTTTATTTTCTATCGAACAAGATAAGGGCCCACTGGAATGTTTATTTCCATCCAAAATGTTTAGCCAGGGGAGGGGGTGACGTGAACAACACACGTGCAAGGTGGGCTCCACCGTCTGCTGGACGGTGGAGGTGAACCACAAACATCATGGTGAGAGTCACCGTCCACGGCCTGTGGATGGTGTGAATAAAATACATACATTACTGTGGGTTCCACAGATGTGGCCCACCCTAATGCACAAATGCCATCTGAGCCGTTCATAAGGTCTCTCGGACCTAGATGAAGGGAAAATGTAAATTTCAGCTTGATCCAACACTTCTGTGGGCCCCAAAAAGATTTCAATGGTAGATATTAAATTTCACTGTTTCATGTGGTGTGGGCCACCTGAGTTTTGGATCTGTTTCATTTTTGGAGGGGGGTCCACTACTGGGGTGGCCCACCTCATGAGCAGGTTGGATAACAAATAAACATTATGGTGGGGCCCACACGCAGGGCCGTGGGCCCCTGCGTACGTATGCCCGCTCTAACGGCTGCACGCAGCAGTGTGCAGCTGCTGCTGCTGCAGAGGGAGGCAGAGGTCTGCCTCTTGCAATTTCTTAGAAAAACCCATTTTTTGGGGGTTTTTCACACGTGGGGCCCGCTAAAATGAAATTCGCCCCAGCCATTGCGCTCTTCAGCTCGCAACTATTCCAACGGGTCTAATATACAGTATTTTCTATGATTAGAGAATAAAATAAATTGAAAAATGATCCTTTGAAAGGTAGGGATGTAACCCACCACGCTATGGCCCACTTGATCTCCCAATCAACCCCAACTATTGGCTCAACGCCTAAAATTAGATGGAGAATGGAATGGACGGTGTGGATTTCATACTTACATCAAGGTGGGGCCTAACTGGACCACCCCAAAAAGTGCCTTTTTCCTCTTTTTTTTTTTTGTTTTGTTTTATAAGCAGGGAAGTCCAGCGTCTGGGACGCTGGACGGTTCAGTCCTAAATTCATTATGGTGGGCCCTGTTGAAGTGGGCCACCACAGATGGATGATGTAGTTACAACATTTAAGGTGGGCCCCACTTGAAGGACACTTGGACACAATACCTCAAGGTGGGGTCCATTCAAGTGGGCCACACAAACCTATTGTATAAAATAAAATAAAATAAAATAAAAAGAAATAAAGAGGGAGAGAGAGAGAGTGATGAATGGATGTGGTGAGTGATGGTTGTGTAAGAAATCTTTGACTTTTGTGACCTTTTGTGTAAGAGATGTATGGGAGGTGAAGACTTTTGTGGCCTTTTGTGTAAGAGAGGTATGGGAGGTGAAGACTTTTGTGGTTGCTTGGGAAAAGGGGTGAAAGTGATGTGTACTTGACATGTACTTGACATGTGATGGATTGATGGGTGATTGATTGATGGAATTGATGTTATTGATGTGACACATCGTAGAGATTCCCTTGAGTTTCGCAACGCGCGGCGTTGCCTAGCACCGAACGTTGGCTCACATCTCTTGACCAGGGTATCGCCTCGGCGCGCGAGTCGCGGCATCGGAACCGCAACGACGGCGCGGTCGCTATGATATTGGTCTTGGGTTGAGTCGACTCGGGTTGTCGGCATATGAATCAGGGTTGCGCGTCGATATCAGTTAAGGGTCGAACGTTGTCGGAATTCGACCGGTAAGACCGCGGAAGTCTACCGAAAGGTACGGACCAAGATACGGGTCTTACAAAATGGGAAAAGGTTCTATGTGGTCGAGCTTATGAGAACTTCCCATGAGGTCGAGCTGTGTGGGCCCCACCGTGATGCATGTTGAACATCTACCCCATTAGTCAGATGCACCATTCCATGGTGGGCCTGTGGATTAAAATTCAAGTCAATCCGTGACTTATGTGGGCCACACCACATACAAAAGTTGAGAGGGGTTACCCTTCCATTAAAACATTTATAATCATTTGTTGGGCCCATTGAGATGTGGTTCACAAATCCAACCCATCCATTATGTGTGTCCCACTTGGATGAGGGGTTAGACCAAGTTTCAAACGCATCCAAATTTTCAGGTGGGCCCCGCCAAGTGCTTTTATATGTTTTAGGTATATCTTAACATAATTTTAGCTGGTATGACCCACCTGAGTTCTGTATATGGCTGATTTTTGGGACATTCCATAATTTAAAGGGGACCCATTAAATGCACGGTGTTGATGTTCGACACGCATCACGGTGGGGCCCACACTACTCGACTGATAGAACCTTCCCCCCCCCCCCCCCCCCTCTCTCTCTATATATATATGTATGTATAGGGCGTGACTCTTAATTTTTTCGGGGCCCACTGCGATATTTATGTAATATCCATTATATTATTGGCTATTAAGTCCCGTATTAAGCCTAGAGATATGCACTAAAGGAAATAGTTGGGAGAGAGATGTCCATCCTTTATTTTAAAGGGTCAAACATTATACTCTCTTTTATTTAGATTTTAGATTTAGATCTTGTTCTAGTTATACTTTTAGTTATTTTCAGAATACGTACAAGTTTAATGTTGGTGGATTCGACCTCAGTCTCATCGAGTTATTACTACATCACGACCCTACACTTTGGGTTGTGAACATCGATTCGACTTACTAGGTGACTCAAACTCAACTCGTTTTGAATTTGGATTGGACGAAGTCCACTCGATTAGGATCGACTCACCCACTCCATTCGTATCGAGTCAAGTTTACCGAGTCGTCACTTGCCTAGCCATAATCATGGTGAAGCTCAGAAAGATTTTTTTTTTAGTAGCACACAATAACGACATTGATGTTGTGTACTATGCCATGTGATCCGATTGTAAAAGAAAGAACCCGACAACTCCGAATCCCCCAATGCGAGTGGGACCCATCTAATTGTATATATTGAATATTTATGCCATCTATCCATTTTCCGAGCTCATTTTACAGAGTAGGCCAAAAAGTGAAGCCTATCCAAATCTCAAGTTGACCACACTACCAGAAACCATAATAATTGATTATTAAAATCTTTTTGTGGGCAATAAATGGTTTTGGATCAAGCTGATATTTGTATTTTTCCTTCGTCCAGGCAATGTGACCTTATCAATAATAGATTGGATGACAAATAAATATTGAAGTGGACAATGAAGTTTTCAATGGTTGGCATTCAATGACTAATGTTTCATGTGGTGTGGTCCATCTAAGAGTTGTATTTGCTTCATTTTTTGTATAATTCTTTAAAATAATATGAGAAAATGGATGAATGGGGTAGATATACAACGTATAGATCAAGGTGGGCCCACGGTGAGGATCCTACGGACATTGCTCATCCTAGGTCGTAGCTAATATTCCTTGGTAATCAGGGAGATTTTTATCTTATAAAATTGATGTGAGATAACGTAACCTAATTAAATTTTAGAAGAAAGAAATTGGAGGCGGATTAGCTATCGACTAGAGGTTGAGTAGTTAGACTCGCTACTAAAGTGACGTCACCAGGTTATGTGGGGCCCACCATGATGTATGTGTTGTATCCACATTGTCCATCTATTTGGAGAGATCATTTTAGGTCATGATCAAAAGAATGAGGCAGATCCATAGCTGGAGTGGACCCCACTACAGAAAATAGTGAGGAGAGTGACGTCCACCATTGAAGCCTTCTTAAGGTCCACCGTGATTTTTATTTGAGATACGACTTGTTCATAAGTTAACACAGACATTAAAGACAGGAAAACACAAATATAAGCTTGATCGAAAATGTTTATAACCCTTGGAAAATTTTAATTGTGGGCGTGACTATCTCCACTATTTTCTGTGGTGGGGTCCACTCAAGTTTTGAATCTGATTCATTCTTTGGCTCATGCCCCAAAATGATCTCTTCAAATGGATGGACAGGGTGGATACAAAAAATATATCATAGTGGACCCACATCATTAGGTGACATCACTTTAGTAGCAAGTCTTGCTACTCAACCCACCTGTTGTGCCGAGTCAATGGAAGGAAGCGGATTGCACAGTAACTTAGCATATTGAGTAAACTATGTGGAGTCAACCATGATTTATATATTTTATCGGCTGTCCATCAACTTTTCGAGATAATTTTAGGACTTGAGGCAAAAAATGAAGCATATACAATGTCTAAATGGACCACGCCATGTTGAAAATTTCTTAGGGATTCAAAAGTTTTGGATCAATCTTATATTTGTGTTTTCCCATCACCTATGTCTGTATGAACTCTTGCACGGGTTGAATGATAAATTAACATCATTGTGAGGCCTAATAAGGTTTCAACGGTGGAAATCATTGTCCCACTATTTACCGTATTATGATTCACTTTATATTTGGATATGCTTCAATTTTGAGCTCAACCCTTTAAATTAGATGAAAAAACGGATGGACGGATAGACCACAGTGGGCCCAACCGAGTTTACTCTGTACGATAGGAGCGTACTGTACACGTCCCGCAATCCGATTTTCAAATGAAAATTGTCTAACGTTTCCGTTTGACTTTCCGTGAAATATAATGAATAAAATCAATAATAAAGCTGGATTCAGCCGCTCACCGTTTCCACGAAACACAGGAACTGCACTCGTAATTTTCTAAAAATAGCCTGAAAATCATAATAGCAGAAACAGGGGACATTTAATTATCGTACGCAAGGTTGGTTATTAAACTCCGAACCAACCACGAGGCTTGCTAGAATACATCCAGGCGTATCGTACGGCAACACGAGAAGTCAGGATTGTAGCCGTTAAATCTGGGTTCTCGTCAATAATCCAAACCGTTTATTTGATGGATCCAACCCTGCAATGAGAAAATTATTAGATTGAAATATTTAACCTTTTAATTATTCAAAGGTTAAGAAGACCATCGATGTTCAAATGATTAAAGGTTTTAAATATCCATATTTAAGTGTATTTATTTTCTACATATCCCCCATCGAAGGTGAGGCCCATCGTATAAACGGTTTTGATCATTAAAAGATGACCTGAGGTCGAAAGGGCATAATCATGAGTCATACGTCAGGATGTACAGGAGCAAACCTCATCAGCCAGTTCCGAAGTTCGTGAATCGTGACATCCAACGTCGATTCGGACACGCGACCCGCTCTCATTCTTTTTTCATGAGACGAAAATGCCCTCTGAAAATGACAAAATTATCCTCGCAACTGGGACAACTATCATGATAACCTTATAGTGGTGGTCAAACAAAACGGCAAAAGCTAGGGCTTCACGCACCAGGCGCATGGTAGAGCGTTCCCTGGCTTGAGAGCGGCGTAGGCTTGTTGCCTTGCCTGATGTTCAATGTGAGTGATAAAGACTTCACATGAATGGGAGAAAGGCATAGTACTTTCGTTAATTCTTAACAAAGGAAAGGGTATATTGGTAATTGCGATTTGACAGAACGGGGAGTTTATGAAAAGCACTCATTAGCGGAGGAAAAAAAAGAACGAATCCCTGTGTGCTGGAGAACTCCCCTGAAAGTCGTAAGGAACCGTCTAATACTCTGGGTGAGCGTGACAGATGATACTCGGGCACTGCGAAATTGTACAAGTAACATGTAACTCATTCAATTAAACACGAAAAATCCGTATAGATGTATCATACACTTGTTCTGATAATCTAACGGTCAGATTTGTGGACATTTATTCCACGGTCCAATGGAAAATATCCAACGGTCTCATTTCAGCAAACAAGCGTCCACTAATCAGAAATTAAACTTATTAAACCAATCTACTTTTAGGATAGTCACTTTGTTAATCTGTGTTCCACAATTTAGACGGTTTACATTAAATTAATATATCCCAACACGTATACAATATTCAAATGCCGCCTATCAACCAGCATCCGCTGCAAGAGTATTAAATAGGTCCCCCAAGGTGTGTAAACCATCTACCTCTCTCTCTCCACAGACTGATGCTTTTATCAGCAACTTTTACTAGCTCCCCCGAGGTGTGCAAACCATCTCTCTCTCTCTCTCTCTTCGCAGACTGGTGCTTTTATCAGCAGCTTTTACTGCAATTATTTGGTAGGCATTTATTTCGAAGCAGCGGGATTTCGTAGAAGAACAGCAGGCCCTGCTTTTTTAATTTTTCGCAGTTGTGTTGCAGTCTTCAAATTGTATGCCAGAGAGAGAGAGATTGAAGACTGTTGGAAGATGCGTCCGAAGATCGTTCTGTTTGGAGACTCCATCACAGAAGGGTCATTTGCTGATGGGGGTTGGGGCGCCTCTCTCGCTAACCATTTCTCTCGCACGGTATATTCATTGTATTAGTTATTTAATTTTATTTTTATTTATTATTTTTTTTTATTTTTGGAGATTGGTTTCTGGTTTTGCTGGTTCTGCATGTCTTCCTTCTTCTTCTTCTTCCTTTTCCCCGAAACTTTGGCGAGGGTTTTGGTGATGGTGGGAGTATGTAGGCGGACGTGGTTCTGCGGGGTTACAGCGGGTATAACACTCGATGGGCGCTGGAAGTGGTGGAGAGGGTTTTCCAATTTGGTAGTCCCGCGGAAGAAGCAGCGCCTCTGGCGGTGACCGTGTTCTTTGGCGCGAACGACGCTTCCCTTCCCGATAGGAGTAGCGCTTTCCAGCACGTGCCCCTCCATGAATACAGGCAGAATCTCCACGCCATCATCTCCTTTATCAAGGTCTCTCTCTCTCTCTCTCTCTCTCTCTCTCTCTGCATGTGCGTTACGCGCACCCATGTGTATTGTAGAGTTACCCCACTTGAAAACGTCATCTAATGACGAATCGTAAAACAAGGGAAACCGTTGATGCTCCTGTTCAATCCAGTAACCGTACCGTGGGGCTCACCTTTAAACAATCGAAGCCGTTCACTGATGGACCCCACCATGGGATGCGCGATTCCTCGTTAGCCCCCTATCGGGTGATCCTATCCGTCTGGCTTCAAAATATATAATTTCAGCCAATGGTACGTATTTAACATGGACACCCAACTGGTCATCTGATGTTGGGTACTTTTGGGATATCTCCCATCCATAGGTCCCACCATATTAACTGATTGGATCACCACAATAAGGTGGGCCGAACATTTCTGGTTGATTTCTCGATCAAACAGTGTGTTTTCCATCAAATACACAGGTGCGTTGTGCGCATGCTTTTTCTCTTCTTTACACGTTGGCACGTGACTCTCTCTCTCAGAGCAGAAGAATTATATGATACTTGGCCCGCACATTTACACCCTATACACGTGTTTTCAATCTCGACAAGTAAGACCCATGGTTCGGTAATCAAGACCATTTATATGTTCAGTTCTATCGTGTATAGAGGATTCCCAAAAATTCTTGCTGATTAGGGGATCACAGCGATCTCTATCAAGGCCTTTACACAGACCGTTGCTGCGTTTCTTTTCTTCGCCGTCGAAATGATGACATCCTTTTACGATATTTTGTGAGGGTTTGTTTATCCAGCTGGTGCACAACAGACCAATGGTCTGGATTACTGATTGATGGGCCCCACTTATCACCGTAAGCCATGGATGCTGTTCATAGATGTGGGGCACGTGTATGATGTAATTTCCCTTTTTGCATGAGATAGGCGTCACTATGCGTATCGTGGGGTTCCCTACGAAAGGGCCATTTAACAACTACATGGGTGCGTAGTGCGCCAACTCCTTTTCCTGCGTGTACGTTAGCACACGTGCGAAATGGAGATGCTTTTCCGCGGAAATAGAAAACAAGAAAATCCTATGGGGTCGTGTCTTTTTCTGCTTTCTAATTCTACAACTTTATTATTCATAATAATATGATTTGTTGGTTTCCGTTGGATTTTTCTTGATAGTTGATTTGATAATTGGATATGGTGAAATGAATTTGGTGTTGAGAAATGATCAGATACAGCGGATATACCAAGACTTATGACATATGGACAATATTGTATCCGTACAAAATGTGGCCACACTGTTAAGAAAATAGGTTGATCCAATCTTGGTGGGCCACACCAGTACATTAAGTCGGGGCTTGGATTAGGTGTTACCTGGGTAACAGCTCAGTGGGTGTTACCCTTAGCGTAGGGCCCACTTTGATGATATGTTGTATATCCACTGTCCATCCGTTTTTCCAGGCTATTTTACGACACCTTCCCAAACATTAAAGATATCGAAATCTCAGGTGGACCACACGACGAGAAATAGTGATGATTGAACTTGCACCATTAAAAACTTTCCAAGGCCCACTACAAGCATATACGTAATGTTTATTTTCCATCCAACCCGTTGATAAGGTCAAACAGAACTGGATGAAGGGAAAACATAAAGATTATCTTGATCCAAAACTTTTGTGGCCTACAAAAAGCTTGTAATAGTCATTCACCACTTTTTCCAGTGGTGTGGTTCAGAAGAGAATTGGATCTGCTTAAGTTTTGGGATAACGTCCTTAAGGGGTCGTTTGGCACCTTGGATTGGAGGGGATTGGAGGGGATTAGAGGGGGTTTCAAATCCCCTTGGTTGTTTGGCAGCATAAAGCAACTGTGGATTGCCAATCCAGGGGGTTCCCAATCCCCTCTTCGAGGGGGTTTGTAATCCACGGTGAGAGCTTGGATTACACTTAAAATCATTTCAATAGTTGCAGGTATAAATGTATGTTACTGTACACTATCATTCTACTGGGCACATGGCCCGCTAACGATGATCAGCACCGTCCAAACATTGTTCATGTAGATCAGCACCGTCCAAATATTGTCCATCACCGTCCAAACATTGTCCATATTAATCAACGATTAAAAATCATTGGTTAGTCACTCAGACATGATCTTGTGCTTACGGTCCATCTGAGACTTGGAATTTCATCATTTTTATGCAAAGCATATATTTTAGAGGGCTTATCACAACCATAGTGTCAAAAATTATATATCTCACTAATTGGGGATATTAAAGTTGATTTAGTAATTAAATTCAAACCACCATGTATAGGTATTTTTGAATTAAAGTTGATTCACACTCCAAGGTGCCAAACACACCTAGAGGATTGCCAATCCAGGGGGTTTCCAATGCTGGGGGTTGTGAATCCAGGGGGTTCTAAATCCATGCTCCCAAACAGGCCCTAAATGGACTGAAGAAATGTATGGACGGCGTGGATATGAAACAAATTCCTCAAGATGGGCCCCACACAATAAGGGTAACACCCACTAAGTTGTTACTTGGGTAACAACTAATCTACTCCCATTAAGTCATACCATTTGCTATCCATGTATAGGTATTTTTGAATTAAAGTTGATTCACACTCCAAGGTGCCAAACACACCTAGAGGATTGCCAATCCAGGGGGTTTCCAATGCTGGGGGTTGTGAATCCAGGGGGTTCTAAATCCATGCTCCCAAACAGGCCCTAAATGGACTGAAGAAATGTATGGACGGCGTGGATATGAAACAAATTCCTCAAGATGGGCCCCACACAATAAGGGTAACACCCACTAAGTTGTTACTTGGGTAACAACTAATCTACTCCCATTAAGTCATACCATTTGCTATCCATTGATATTGACACTGTGTCCCGCTCCTATATGCATGGATCTCCTTGATTTTCATATCTCATCATCATTTTGGTATAGCCACCTTTGTTAGCTGGAGAAAAATGGTTGCATCATAACTTACCATACAACCACTTTATATAAGCAATTTTCTTTATGGTTTTTGTATCATGTTTTTCTAATTAATTTATTAATTTCTTAATACTTAATTTATACAGCAATATTCCTCATCAATCTTAAATTTACCAGAGGATCTCTTTAGTTATCAAATTACCAAATGTAGTGCTTTTTGAGAAGGAAAATTACAAAAGTACCCTTGTATATTAGCCCACATGGAATGTGTATGACATGAAGACTATCAAACATATGCATCCAACCATAATAATCACATGGACCATTTTTTATCTTTTCTCATTGAATCACCTAATGGGCTACACGTTCATTTTTGTGTTTTTAAGTGGTGTATATTATTTTATATGGTTTAGCTCACCTTATGTTTAGATTGACCAATTTTTTTTTCTTCTTCTAAACATCATGGTTGATTACATCTTGAATGGTTGGATATCATAAAAATACCACATGGGCCTCACAATTCTCCACCTCACCACTTTCTAAAGAAAAAAGTGCACAATGGGTATTATAGTAATTTCATTATTCCAGAGCACTTACCCAAGCTTTCCATTTGTAGAGGCATTATTTGGCAAAATCCTAATTTATGAGGAAATTTTTTTTTTTTTTGCTAAAAATCCCATTTATATAATATATAATTATATGACTCTACTTAGTTTGGTTTTTGAGTCTGTCTATGTAGTCCAACCTACTATTTAGGGGTTGAGGAGAAAGGAAAAGGGTCATTGTGTGGGAAAAACATCTTACACAATAACAAAAAATATAAAGGAACAAATAAATAACAAATTTTTTTTTTTTTTTTTTAAAATTTTTAAGATCATACCTCTTTAGGGATCTTGCAATCTAGTGCAGTTGTTGGAGAATAATTCACCAAGTGTAGCCTAACTCAGCATGCTCCTAGCAGGATCCATAAGTATATAGTTCATACGTAACTCTGTTTAGTTATGGAGTACTAGGGACTGTGCAATGCATCTCAATGTCATTCTCATTGCAAAAGCCTTGAATTCTTTTCATGGTGTAATCTCCTCCGTTATTGGTTATGAGATGCTTAATCTTCATTTCCTTTTAGTTTTCAACCAATGTTTAAACTTGATGAAACAAGCAAAATCATCACACTTCTTTTTTAGCATGTAAACCAATATATTTCTGGAAAAATCATCAATAAAAAATCCTTTGAACCTTTTAAGAATTCGATTGGTGTCTCCCAAGTGTTAGAATGAATTAGATAAAAAATATCTTTACTTCTACCAGTGGACGAGGTAAATGAGCTCTATGGGATTTAAGAAATCCTAAAAAAACATCTAAATTAATAGATTTCTAATTAGAAAGTAGATTTTTGATCAAGCACCTTTAGGTCTCATTTGGCACCGTAGATTCGGAATACCCTGGATTGGAAATCCCTTGGATTTGGAATACCTTGGATTCGGAAATCTCCGATTGTGTTTGGCACCTAGATTCAGAATCCCCTATAATTCAAAAATAGCTATGCACTTAAATTATGTAGTATCTTTACCAGAATTTGAATTTAATTACCAAATCAACTTTAATATCCCTAATTAGTGTACATATTGATGTTTGACAAAATGATTGTAATAAGCCCATTGAAATATATACTTTGACAAAAAATGATGAAATTCCAAGCCTCGGATGGGCCACGAGCATAAGATCACAACCGAGCGACTAAACAATGTTGTGTAATTGTTGATTTACGTGGTTAATGTTTGGACTGATCAGATCATTCTATTGATGTAATTTTAGTGATATAGTTAATAATTGGATTGTTTTGGAATATCGTCAATGAGTCGCGTGTACAATAGATTAGTAGCCTAGTCGGCTATATGTTACACATGTGACTCTCTTGCCTTTAAAAATGAGAAAAAAAAAGGAGACGATTGTCAATCCAAGCAAAAGGGAGGGATTGCAAAACTTACCAAAAGTGAGGATTTGAAATCCCCGGGATTTGGAATACCCTCGAATCCACCTTGCCAAACGACCGATGGATTTGAAATACCCTCAAATCAAATCCGCAATGCCAAACGACCCCTTTGTCATTACGTGCTCATATGGCTAGCTGCTCATTTTACAATCTAAATTATAGCAGAGTTTGTCATGCCAACGACAGTAATTCCAATAAACCAATATAAACCATCCATCAACTCTCCCTTAGCAACTATCATCGTTCCTTTTATAATTTTCAATTGACTCTTTTCCTTGGAAAATTTAAAGCCGTCTTTATCAAACTTTCCAATAACATGAGACTCTTTCACAGGTTTGGTGTGTGCGGTACATCCAAAATTATGTGTGATACCATTAGACATTGTAATTTTGATATCTCTAATACCCACAATTTTCCATGTGTTATTATCTCCCTTGTAAGCTGTGCCACTGTCACCATCACATAATCGATGTGTAGAAATAATCTTATATGGTGTCGTATAGAACGAATCGCCCGAATCAAAAATATATTATTATGATTATTATTTTTTTGTGAAACCACATACGACAATACTTCCTCGTTCTCGGATAAATGGTCTTTATTAACTAGGTTTCCCTTGAAACCCTTTGAATATAATACTTGATTATGCTATAATCAGCTTTGTAATTTTTCCTATTGGCTTGCAAGAGTTATAGTTTTTGCGCATGTGGTCCATTTGGCAGTTCCAACACTTTCTCGTTTGGTGCTCTTTCTTATTTTATAGAGCTGCCATTAGAGAAAGATTTCTTTGATATTGATTTTCCTTTGTACAAGTTCTGCAACTTGTCCTACAAACTTTTGGTTGTGGTTTAATCGGACATGTTGAAAAAAAAAAAAACCCCAAATTATCTAGTGCAAAAAGAAGATTCATCATTGTTGATTGTTTTTTTTTTTTTTTTAAATTTTCCCCTCTAAAAAACTTCATCTTTTGTCTCCACGGGCTTCTTTGTTTCCCTTCATTCATAATTGCATAACTTTCTTTCACTGGCACCACGTTGAACTTCAACTTCTATTATGCGTAATTGGATCTATCGAACTTGTGTTGTGTGTGTTAGTATATTGACTAACTCACAGACACAAATACATATTAACTTGAAAGAGATATACAATGCTCCACTAGAGTACAAAACACACACACACACACACACAAAAAAAAACACGGTTACATGTATTTCCACACCCCCTCAAGTTCGAGCATGGATATCGATCATGCCCAGCTTGAAATACATACAAAGAAGATGATGATGATCAACACGGATGGTTTCTCCCCCTCAAACATAACATAGCAGGATACAAGAACTTTGATTGTTGGTTATTTATAGTGTAGCTTGAACTTTCTTCGTCCGCTAAATCTTCTCTTCAAATAGGAGGCCATAACTAAACCTGGCAACCATTGAGTTATAAACTCATTCACATGCAAAATCCTCTCACAAACACGTGCAACATTCCACAATAAATGAGTGAAATACACACACACACATAACATAGTAGGATACATGTAACCGTGTTTGTGTGTGTGTGTGTGTGTGTGTTTTGTACTCTAGTGTAGCTTGAACTTTCTTCGTTTGCTAAATCTTCTCTTCAAATAGGAGGCCATAACTAAACCTGGCAACCATTGAGTTATAAACTCATCCACATGCAAAATCCTCTGACAAACACGTGCAACGTTGCACAATAAATGAGTGAAATACACTCACAACACTTTAGAGAATAGACACACAATAGCTTGTGAAGACGTGCAACACGTGTAATACTATGTAAGGGAATTACACTAACAACTAACAACAATGGCCTAATAAAGGAAGAGATGATGAATGGAAAAGGAAAGCTCCATTACTTATAACAATCCTTCGTGTCAAGTTGATTCAAGCATTACGTAGAACAGTTTGTGTCGCAACACGTCTAAAGCACAGAACGAGAACGTTGACTTCACAATCACCATCAACATTTCTCTACATCGCATTTCACAACCCCATAACATCAGAACATGAAGGAATAAAAAAATTTCAGGAAAAAAAAAAGGGCTAACGACTCCCATTTCTAAAAAAAAAACGTCATAACACATCTAAGTCTCGATCAAACTTCACGATTCTTTTTTTTGGTGATTGCAAATAATCAACTGTATGTGCTCAATGTGGAAAATTTGCCTAAAAATCGCTAAGAAAAGAGCACAGCAAAAAAATCGAAATCTGGACGTTTTTCGATTTTTCTCTATTTTCGCTAAAACATCCCAAAAAACTTATCCAATAATTCCCAAAAAAAAACCCATCATTTTTCTTCTAAAAATATTATCTTTCAGATCCCATATTTTTCTACTTCAAAAGGACTACCTAGTTGTACTCTACTGACGTCATCCGACGCACGAATGGCGTTAGCTGTAGGCCCCACTATCCTATGCTACAATCAGGTCCAAAAACTGCTCTAATACCAAGTGGGAGTAGATTAAAGAAGAAATACCTAAAAGAAAATAGGAGAGAGAGAGAGAGAGAGAGAGAGAGAGAGAGAGAGAGAGAGAGACGAGGACTTGTGTTGTATGTTTTACTCTCTAACTTGAAAGAGACGACTAAGTCTCTCTCTCTTCTCACACACGCACGCACACACTTATATTAACTCGAAATAGACATATAATGCTCTACAGGAGTATAAAACACACACACACACACACACAAAAAAAAAAAACACAGTTACATGTATTTCCATACCTTCAATTTGTAGAACTCAATCTAATTGTCTGGAACAATTGTAACATGGATGCCAACACTGATCTTATGCTAAAGGGCTCAACCCGTGGCTTCAATACCAATTATTGTTGAAAAATACTTGCACACAGTTGATGTAAGTGGAGTAAAACCACAAAAGAAAAGGCCCAAGCCAAAACCCAAAAGCCAAAGAGAAAAACAAGAGACCAGAGTCACAAATATTTGCATGGTTTGGCATTATGCCTATGTCAACGAGACAATAATTGAAGCTTTCTTCTTTACTAAAACAAGAGTAATGAAGAGTATAAGGCTTACCTCTCTCTTCTGTTCTTCCACAATACGAAGAATCTTTCACCAAAAAATCCACAGAAGATAACCCTCTTTGCTTTTGTTCACCTTTCATAAACAACACACCAATGTAGGGAGGGAGAGGGAGAATTGTTTGAAGCCTAAGAAATGAGGCTTCACAACATTAACAAGAATGGACGATTCCTATTTAGGAAATGTCCAACGTTCTCTACACATAGGAATGCATTTCACACATAACCAACATCCACCACCTCAACACATTTGGGTAGTTCTAAACCAATCAATCATTGATAATAGGTTATACCATCAAGATAAGTTATCGAAAAATAGGCCTGTTCAACAATTCGAGCCTTTTGTCCATTTTGGACTGCTTATGGTTCTGAAGAATCACTTTTATCATATGGTCCTCAGTGGGCCATTCATCACATTAAGATGGATGATTAAGAATAAGATGGACATCTTTCCGATGTATGAGATCATCCGATCAGCTTAATTTCACAAGATGACACATGACATGTGGGCTGGACCTTATGAAGTCTAGATCAAATGACTAGATTTCCTGTGTTCATATACAACTTGGGAGTAGCATCTGTTGCCGTGCCTCAGTGGTAGACTCTCTGGAGTCTCAACATGAAGTCACGGGTTTGAGCACCCCTTGTGTTGCGAGTGCACGAGAGTGTGTGTAAAAAAAAAAAAAAAAAACTTGGGAGTACTATAATTTATAGTGATCTAGTGCAAGGATCCTATCTCTGGAATGTTACCATTAGACAAAGGATGTGGAACACACATGGATCCAGACACAAGTGATCAGCGGGAATAGGGAAAGGGAAGGAGTAGCAGTTGCAAAGGGGAGTTATTTAATATGGTTTAGCAATGTATGATGGTTGATACTGAGTCACACCCGAAACTCCACACTTTAACATTCAATTAAATCAATTAAACCATTTCAGGACATGCCCACTTCAGATTGATATGATAGTCCTTACCTTTGATTAGTGAGCTTGAATTCAGACCATGGACTATCTTCATTTTGACCATTGATTGAATCTTCACCAATCAGCCATGTGGAAATTTAAATCAATACATTCTCTTTTTAAGATTCATCTAAATTAGGTCATGGTTTGGATGTTTTACAAAAGTTAATTACATGTTTTGTTGTTTTTCTGTTGCTGTTTCTATTTTGTTTATTCTTCAATAAAATTATTGTTTTCTCAATTAATATGGTTTAGCAGTTGCAAAGGGGAGTTATTTAATATGGTTTAGCAATGTATGATGGTTGATACTGAGTCACACCCGAAACTCCACACTTTAACATTCAATTAAATCAATTAAACCATTTCAGGACATGCCCACTTCAGATTGATATGATAGTCCTTACCTTTGATTAGTGAGCTTGAATTCAGACCATGGACTATCTTCATTTTGACCATTGATTGAATCTTCACCAATCAGCCATGTGGAAATTTAAATCAATACATTCTCTTTTTAAGATTCATCTAAATTAGGTCATGGTTTGGATGTTTTACAAAAGTTAATTACATGTTTTGTTGTTTTTCTGTTGCTGTTTCTATTTTGTTTATTCTTCAATAAAATTATTGTTTTCTCAATTAATATGGTTTAGCAGTTGCAAAGGGGAGTTATTTAATATGGTTTAGCAATGTATGATGGTTGATACTGAGTCACACCCGAAACTCCACACTTTAACATTCAATTAAATCAATTAAACCATTTCAGGACATGCCCACTTCAGATTGATATGATAGTCCTTACCTTTGATTAGTGAGCTTGAATTCAGACCATGGACTATCTTCATTTTGACCATTGATTGAATCTTCACCAATCAGCCATGTGGAAATTTAAATCAATACATTCTCTTTTTAAGATTCATCTAAATTAGGTCATGGTTTGGATGTTTTACAAAAGTTAATTACATGTTTTGTTGTTTTTCTGTTGCTGTTTCTATTTTGTTTATTCTTCAATAAAATTATTGTTTTCTCTCAGAAAAAGTGTTTATATATATATAGGGAAAAGGTACTATGCGCTCGACCTCACGAGTCCGTCCCATGTGGTCGAGCTGTGTGTGCCCCACCGTGATGCGTTTCGAACATCTACCCCATCAATCAGATGCACCATTCCATCGTGGGCCTAGGTTTCAAAAATCAAGTCAATCCGTGACTTGTGTGGGTCACACCACATACAGAAGTGGAGAGGGGCCGTGCACCATTAAAACATTCATAATCATTTTTTGGGCCCACTGAGATGTGGTTTGCAAATCCAACCCATCCATTATGTGTGTCCCAATTGGATGAGGGTTCAGACCAAGTTTCAGACGCATGTAAATTTCAGGTGGGCCCCACTAAGTGCTTTTATATGTTTTAACGGTGTCCTCACATGATTTTAGATGGTATGGCCCACCTGAGTTCCGTATACGGCTTATTTTTGGGATATCCCATAATTTAAAGGGGACTCATCAAATGCATAGTGTTGATGGTCGACACGCATCATGGTGGGGCCCACACAGCTCGACCTCACGGGAGCTTATCGTGAGGTCGAGCGCATAGTACCTTTTCCCATGTATATATATACACTCACACATAACTAGTTGGACGTCCAACCAGCTTGGATTAATTAATGCTAATTAATGTTTGGAGAGATGGTTGTTTTCTAAAATGGTCTTGGTAAAGGATCGGCTACTCGGGTGGGCCCCACCATGGTGTTAATGCTAAAATTTATGCCGACCATCATGTGCATCACCCCATGTTAGACTCAGAGACCGAAAATACGCCCCGTCCGTTGTCCAAGTGGACTGCACAATTGGAAACAGCGTATAGAAAAAGCTCACCCTCCAAACCGATTTCCTTGATGGGGCCCACTCGAATCACGTATAGGCCTGATTTTTTGGGTCCCATGCCTAGCTTTTGGTTTAGCATCTAATGATTGGAGTGGATTTCACATGCTTATAACTGTGGGCCTTGCAAAAATCAAGGGTGGATGTCTCTCTCTCAATAGTTCCATTGGTGTGTCCCACCTAAATCACATGTCATCGTGATTTTTTGGCTTTGGATTTAGAATGAGATTAAACATTTGATGATCGAAGTGGATCTTACATACACATCATGGTGGGCCCTATAAAAAATTAAGGTTCGACCTCCCTATGCGCCTGTTACACTTCTTCCTGTCCTGAGAAGAGTTCCTAAAATAGACGGAGTGAATAGGTGGGCCCGGGCCTCATGCAACATGGCGTGGCCCTGACCATGGGACCCACCTTGATGTATGTATTGTATATCCATGCCGTCCATCCGTTTTTCTAGATCATTTCAGGGCATGAGCCCAAAAATGAAGCAGATCCAAATCTTAGGCAGATCACACAATAGGAAATAGTGGATATTGAATGCTTACCATTAAAAAGCGCTTAATGCCCACTGAAATGTTTATTTGCCACCCAACTTGTTGATAACGTCATATAGACTTGGATGAAGGGAAGAAAAAACAAATTTCAGATTGATCCAAAGCTTTTGTGGCCCACAAAACTTTTCAATGGGCAATCACCAAGGTTTCCTCCTGTGGTGTGGTCCACCTGAGATTTTTATCTACTTCAGTTTTGGAATCATGCTCTAAAATTGTTGAAAAAAAAATGGATGGTCGGAGTGGATATACAATACATACATCAAGGTGAGCCCCATGGTCAGGGCCGCACCATGTTGCATGAGGCCACGGTGCACCTAATCCACTCTATTTTTCTTGGGAACATAGGGTGCACACACACAATACCTATACACTAGTGTGAACCCTTAGTAATCCAGTACTGTTTTTTGCTAGGTCGAAACTTAGTAGCATTGTGACAAGTATGCTGCCATTTTATTTGGATGTTTTGATGGAAGAACTATAAAGGGTATTTAATCATGTTGTTGCATATGTTTATTTGATTCAGAAGCGGTGGGCCACTACTTTCATACTACTTATCACTCCACCTCCTATTGATGAAGAAGGGCGACTCCAGTAATTCATCTTTCTTTTATCTTCTCATATCTTTTTCATAGTGTTTTCTAATATGTTTAATTGTTTAAAAAAATTCTCAGGAAGTGCTTCAAAGGTTTGGATGGGTTTTGATTGTTTTCATGGTGTTTAGCATGATGTGTAAGTCATCAAAATACCCCTCCTTTTAAAAGGGAGATGGGTTGGTAAATTGGACATCCACCATTCCTGGGGCTCCCTTTTTTTTTTTTTATTTTATTTATTTTATTTTTATTAGAATTGTTCTGCCTCACTTTGGATGGCCCATGTAATGAAAATCTGACTGACAATCCTTCACACCCAGTATTATTAGATGGTCAGGATTGTCTAATTAGCATGATTTTGCACCACAAGCCATTATGAGTGGATTCCAGAAAGAGAAACCATATAAACCCCCATTGGTTTCTCATAGTTTTTCCTTATCCCTTTAATCATTTATGAAGGTCTCGTTCTCCATGCATTGCTATGACATTTCCCTGCTTAAATCTATGTATGTGGGCTGCATGTTGTCAGGTTGGATGAACTGGAACAACCAACCTATTGGGTTCTGCCACTGGCAGTCTAAGGTCCAGAGAGCATGCTCAGCAGATATTCTGGACCACCAACTGGTGGCATATAATCAACTGCTGAAAATAAACACTGAAAAGCTCATCATTGAATGGGAAGAGGTAGGGGTCCACCCCGCCACTCCATTCATAGGCTCATCTGGTTAGTGTGATTTTGGATCCTAACCCATTCACTGTTGTGCCTAGCTGATGAATGGTTCCAATCATCCAACCATGGCTGCATGTGGTGTCCATCCAACGATTAATGCTGGAGGACCCCCGGCAGCACTAAGAATGTACAGTGAATTCATTCCTAAGATGACAAAAGTATCCTATTATGTAGTTGGTGACATGATCGGCTGTAGAAATGCACTATGCATCAACATTCAATCTCAGCCAGTGAAGATCGGAGAACGTCTTAGCAGGTGCCCAATCTGCTGCAGTCTTCAACCATGTTGGAACTGCGAGAAGATGCACCCATTTGAAATTTCCACCAAAAGGCGTCACCTTGGATCATTCCCTTATGTTTGTTTGGGGATTGAAAATGACATGCCAGACTTAAATGGGCTATTCAGCCTCTTCAAATTTATGTTCTCAGTGAAGTTTCAAACCTCTTACGATTTCATTTCAATGCAGGCATCCTTATGGAGAGAACCCTGATGGTCTTCCCGAAAGGACGAATGAGGCTGCTGCTGCTTATGCAAAGGCCTGCATCTCTGTTGCTAATGAATCCGGTTTACCAGTGGTGGATATTTGGTCCAAGATGCAACAATTTCCTGGGTGGGAGAAAGCTTGCCTCAGGTATTTCTCTTAACTGGATTAACTGCTATTTGTGCCATTTCTTAAATGGTGACGACTGTGGGCTGTTATAACCTCTGGGAAAAAAAAGGTGGTCCGGAATGTGTTTGTGCCACACGTTTGCTCTTGATTGGGGCCCACAATTTGGTCTGTCTAGATTGTTGCTTGTGAATGTCAGTTAGTGTATCATCCACCATCAATTGCAGAATGGTGGGAAAACACATAGCAGTCTAGCCCCTTAGCAGAAGTATTTGTGAAAAACACCCTTGAAGTGGGTGATAGCTGACATTCTTCCGAGTGGCTGAAAGAAACCCATCACTTGCTGCCATTTCTCTAGCCGCTGAAAAATCCAGCTAATCACTGCCCTTTTTACTAGCGGCAATATGGGTAAAATGTCACAACAGGAAATAAGTGAGAGGAAGGTTTTTATCATATGTGGGCACTTAGAAATACCTGTAAATTTGTAATTGCATACATCACATACAAGTAATTCAAATTAAACTGTCCAAATTGTGGTTCCCTGTTTAGATGTATAATAATCCAAAATTATGCTCAGCGATAGTAGGTTCCACAATTCAGTTGTTTTTTGTGGAGTTAATGCATACAAGTTCTGGTGCCTGCGGATCAAGCGTCATATGCTGCTAGAGAGTATCAAGTAACTCCTCTGTTTCCTTTTAACTTTCAGTGTTGGAATAGTAGCTAAAGTGGGCTTCTAGCACTAAAAGTAGAAAAGAAAGATGCGTGCATCAATAAAAGAGTGTAAAGTTAAAAACATCACAAGTATTTTGCACAAATAAAATTCTTGGGGGAGCTTTTGAGTTCAAGATTTTTTATTTTATTTTATTTTATTTTATTTTATATTGAAATTTTTTATCGCTTCCTTGGAGTCTTTGCAGTTCTATTCACTTTTTCATCCAAATGCGTTCCTAGTTAATGTTGTTTCTAATGGAATTGCAGCGATGGTTTGCACCTTACCGCAAGTGGGAACAGGATTGTATTTGAGGAGGTGGTGGAAGCGCTTAAAAAGGATGACCTGAGGCTTGAAACCTTGCCTGCCGATCTCCCGCTACTGAGTGAGATCGATCCTCAGGACCCACTCAAATCTTTCAGGAACTGAGACAGTCAGTTGGACTTCATCCTGTTGGGGATTCATGGGTTTCATCTGTTATTCAGGGAGAAGAAAAAAACATTAAGTAGTGCCATTGATGGGTTCCCTTTAACATGGTTTTTCTTTTCATTTATTTTCTTTCTTCTTCTTCTTTTTTTTGGGCTCATAACAGGGGAATGATGGGAACTGGGGCCTCTCGCGTGGCGAAGTGGCATGTACCTTAAATCAGAACCGTCCAAATAGTAGGGAATTATAGGTTGGCCATTATCCAAACTAAGTGGGATCAACCCTCCTTTATATGAGCTTTTTGACAGGCAATGAGAATGCAAAATACACTATAGATTGCTCCTATCCCCATAACCGGATTGATTAGACAATGCTAACCCTATTTTAAACTTATCTATGATGGGTCCCACTATTTCGGTGGTCCGGAATTGAGGTACATGCCATGTGGACAGTAGGAGAGAACGTGGTTGGTTTTTAAGGCGCAACTACGTATCATTCCCCTGAAAATTATAATGGTAGATGATGTTGCTGTAAGTTAGCTGTCTGTGTACGTTTTAACTTCTTATATTGTAGACGGAGACTCTGGACTGTCCAAATTGTGGGGTCCATTTTGGATAGATCGTGGACTGAAAATCATATTGTTGAATGATCCTAACCATCCAATTGGTGGATATCAATGGATTGTTAAAAATGTTATGGCCAACTGTCCAGATTCAACCTTGGGCAATGTTCAAAATGGGCCCATGATTTGGACAGAGGCGGGGTGAATGTTTCAGTGACCATCGACTGATAGCTCGACCGAAGGTAGGCTGGGTTGAGTTAAATGTAAGGAAAGCCCATGCTCGGTCCATGGGCCAAAGGTCGTTGGGTTTGGCGGGCTAGCCAGTCCATTCCCTCCCTTCAATGTATATGAAAGTTCACGTACTATGATTCAATCCAATGTATTTGTTGGGGCCCACGGTAGGCTACCTATGCTTTTAAACAATCAACTACATCAGATCATCCTAAACATCTTAGGAAACGGATTGCGTACTGAGTAAACTGTCAGGTTCACCTGTATTTTATTCCCACCGTCCATCCATTTTTCCAGATAATTTTAATGCTTGAGCCCAAAATTGAAGCATATCCAAAGCTTAAATGGACCACACCACAGGAAACGGTGTGAATTGAATGTCTACCGTTTAAAATTTATTGGGGGCCACGTAAGTTTTGGATCAATCTTATAATTGTGTTTTCCCTTCATTCATATCTGTATGATCTTATGAACAGGTTGGATGACAAGTAAACATCACTGTGGGGCCCGGAAAGGTTTCAACGGTGTAAATCACTATTCCCACTGTGTCCTGTGGTATGATCCACTTGAGCTCTGGATATGAAAAATTTTTGGGCTCAACCCCTTAAATGAGCTTAAAAAACTGATGGACGGCGTAGATAGAGCATATAAATTAACGGTGGGCCCAACTGAGTTTACTCAGTACGATAAGAGCGTACTGTACTCAATCCCTTTTCAACATCTTATCCAGAGCTCTAAAAATGTATGGCTACAAAGAAAGGCCAACTTTCAGATGGGTAAGATCAACTTGTAATTATAATATTTTAATGGTAGCCTAGAAAATGCCTTCTTGACCTAATGGGTAGTCCACGCTGATTGATAGGGCCGTCCAAAATATACGGATTCAATTAGGAGCGCCACGACTTGGGAAGCGGATTGCGTAGTAACTCACTACGCTCAGCTTAGTGGACAAACTCTGTGAGGTCCACCATGATTTATATATTTTATCTGCTCCGTCCATCCATTTTATCAGATATTTCTAGGGCTTGAGCCAAAAATTGAAGCATATCAACTATTCATATGTATCACAACACAGGAAACAGTTGAATTGAATGTCTACCGTTGAAAAATGCTTGGGGGCCACATAAGTTTTGGATCAAGCTTATATTTGTGTTTTCCCTTCATCCATGTCTGCATGATTTTATGAACAGGTTGGATGACAAATAAACATCATTGTGGGGCCTAGAAAGGTTTCAACGGTGGAAATCATTATCCCCACTGTTTCCAGTGGCATGATGCACTTAATCTTTTGATATGCTTAAATTTTAGGCTCAACTCCTTAAATTAGATGAAAAAGCAGATGGACGGCGTAGATAGACCACATATATTCAAGATGGGCCCAACTGAGTTTACACAGTACGATAAGAGCTCACAGAGTAACTCAGTACGCAATCCGATTTCCATGACGGGCCTTGCTATTGGAGCACTGGACCATTTCTCAAAGCCAAACAGTTATCCTGATGATCTGTACGGAAAGTTAAAGAGTAAACTAGCCACGTCTACCTGTAAGAGGATGGCTGAGCCGTACATAAATTAGGCCACACCATGAAGATGGCATCAAGGCCAGCTCACTCATCAAGTAGGTTATGGTGTATGAACGTCGGCAATTTTTTTAACCGTTCATTTTAGTATATAGGGATCCGTACTCTTGCTCGGGTGGTAGACTCTCATTAGTTTCAACACCCGGTCAAGGGTTTGAGCATCCATGGGTGGTGAAATCCTACTACGGCCTGAGTGTGTGGTGGTGTGTGTGTGCGTGTGTAAAAGAAAAAAAAAGAAAAAAAAAGAGACCCTGCCTGATGAGCGTGCCAGTCTGATTTTTTCCCAGGTTGATTATCTTCAGGTGGAGCCCCATCTTATCTACACCTCATTTTTCTCACATAATTGACAAGTTGGCACGTGTACCACATGCAACGTCTCATATTTTTAATTCTAACATACATACTGCGTTTTATTCCTGAAAACGTTGATACACGCAAATTCAGTGTAATGTAGGTGTGTTTTCGTGATGTTGAGGATCGGGTCCACCAGGAACCGCCTTCTTACTGTCCTTATACATCATCATGCCCCTAATACGTCTTCTACGATCAAACACGACGCCATTATCAAGGCCATCGGCTGCTAACTGCATGGTTGAAAGCTCACGACTCGCACCTGCTTCTGACATTGCCATGCAGCGTAGGAAAATGATCACTAACAACATTGCTGCGACTCTTGAACTCGCCATCTCTCTCTCTCTCTCTCTCTCTCTCTCTCTCTCTCTCGCTTAAAAAGGTGGAAGAGGGAGTTTGGAATGTTTTAGCAAGCTAGGATATATAGACAGGAAGATGTTAGTGGGAGATAGAAACGTTGAAGTTATTTTGGACAATTACATTTTAAATATGGTAGTGGGATTTGTTTTTTTTTTTTTGTCTTCATGTGATTGACGGAATCCGATGTGGAATGTGTTTTCCTCTCCCTTGAATGGCCTTTCAAACAAATGTTTTTTCTTATGCGCTTTCCATTATCTTAGTACACGACCATATTGGGATCGAAGCCGTGTCAGTATTCAATATCTCAATCGACATAAATCGTCCTTTAGCTACTCATCCTTGGATGGCATTATATTATGGGGAGTTACTTGGGCTAGCTGTGGATGTGCCAATGTGGCATGTGTATGATCTGGTGGTGGGCCCCAAAATCGCATGAGTCGTCATTCGACTCATGAATCATGAGTAAGGTTTTTTATTAAAAATAATCAAGTTGGAGATTTCTTTTTGGATCATCCAATATCAACTAAGTGAAGAACAAGTGTGGTTTTGTGTAACACTTTATATTACTTATATTAGATCTAAGTAATTTAAATATCTATTACTCACAGTGATATCGTCAATTTATAATAATTAAATGTCTAGTCTGTTAAGATTACCTTAACTTAAATTAAGGAATATTATTTTATGTATATATTTAGGAGATTTGTAATCCCTTCAATCAAGGGAATTAGATAAATCTTTATTTTATTTTTCTGCAATGTAGGATCTAATTTAGGATCTTGATTTGCTCTTGTAAGCTTATATGTAGTAGTCCATTTTTACTGTCGAATACACACAGAGAAAAACACAGATTTTTCTCATGATAGCAGAGTGCCAATGATCTTGTTGCCTCTATAAATTATTTCCGCCTACTCTAATCATGTTATGTCTACGTCTGCGATTGATTTCGCAGATCTTTTTTTTCTCCATCCTTCTGATCATCCTGGCATGATTCTTGTTCCAAAAGTCTTAGATGAAACCAATTATTCTATGTGGAAGAGATCTATGCTGGTGAGCCTCAGTGCTAAAAACAAACTGGAGTTCATTAAAGGAACAATTTCCACCCCAGATGAAAAAGATTCAAAATACTCTTTATGGCAGTGCTGCAACGATATGGTGCTTTCCTGGATATTTAACTTTCTAAGTCAGGAGCTTACAAACAGCGTACTTTATACTGAAACGCCTTCTGAGATCTGAACAGATCTTCAAAAACGATTCTCTCAAGGTGATTTTTCTTATCATTATTAAACTCAACGATCTATTGTTAAATTGAAACAAAATATAGAATCGATTTTTTCTTACTATACAAAGATGAAAATGTTGTGGGATAAGCTAACTACCTGTAGTCCTTCAATCACGTGTACTTGTGGAGGACAAAAAGATTTAAAAGAAAAGGAAGAAATGATTCGGCTGAGACAATTCCTTATGGGATTGAATGAGATATACTTTGTTGTGCGAGAGCAAATCATGTTAATGCACCCTCTACCAACTGTCAAAAAGGCATATTCACTTCTATGTGAAGAAGAAACACAGCGAGGACTTACCGAGGCCAAGGGTACTGATCTCATTCATGCTATGAGTATCAAAACCTATGACAACTCTAAGGAATCACAGTTTAATACTCAACGATAACACAGACAGTGGCCATCCTCTCATTCCAAGTCACATGACACTAGAAAATCTCTGTTATGTTTTTATTGTGAGGGCACAACTCACATTGTGGATCGTTGCTACTACTTGAATGGATTCCCAATTGTTCACAAGCTCCATGACAAAGATGTCCAACCACCAAATCGAAGCAGAAAACCTACTGCACATCAAACCAGTGCCGAGATGCATCAGGACTCAATCAAGATACCAACAGAACTTACTCCCCAATTCACCTCTGAAGAGCTTGCCCAAATAAAAGCCTTTTTCTGTAATTGTAAAATTCTACCAGAGCAAACTATACAGGCATCTCTGCCCCTTTCTGCTCATCCTTTAATGTCCAAAAGACAGTCTTGAATCATTAGATTATTGATAGTGTTGCAACAAATCACATAACATCTTTAGTATCTAATACCTCTCATTTATCTTCTCAAGTAACCTTGCCCAATGGTGCATATTCTAAGATAACTGGCATTGGCTCCACACAACTCTCAGGTCATATGCATATTAAAAACATTCTATGTGCACCATCTTTTTATGTCAATTTACTATCAGTGAATCAACTCACAACTATCATAAATTGTTCAATTCACTTCTTTCCAACTTTTTGTATATTGCAGGACCTAACTTCGAAGAAGATGATTGGATTGGGGAAGCAACTTAATTGCTTGTACTATTTTGTTCCTCCAGTGAAGTCTGCTCCAACTTCTTATCATGTTGATTCTACTATAAACATTCCATGGCATAAGCGGTTAGGACATCCCTCCAAGGCACCTTCACAATTTTTGAGCTATGTTATTCCCTCATTTGTATTTGATTCTAAACATTTTTATGAAACTTGCCATTTGGCTAAGCAAATACGGCTACCATTTTCTTCAAGTTCTATTCAAACTTTACATTCATTTGATCTTATTCATTGTGACATTTGGGGACCTTTCGTACTGCAACTCATACAGGGACACATTTTTTTTTAACCATTGTTGATGATTATACTCATTCACGTGGATATTCAATGAAATTCAAATCTGAAATGCAAGGATTACTAAAAACCTTCATCTCTTTTGTCAACACTCAGTTTAATTGCTAAATTAAATGCATTCGAAGTGATAATGGCTTAGAGTTCATCTCCATGAAATCTTATTTTTCCAACCTTGGCATTTTATTTCAAAGCTCTTACCCATCTACACCTCAACAAAATGGTGTAGTTGAACGAAAACATTGACATCTTTTAAACGTTAGCAGAGCCTTAAGAATTGATGTTAATCCTCCCTTGCATTTTTGGGGAAGAGTTTGCTTACCGTTGCCTATCTTATTAATCGTCTTCCTACCCCTGTGCTGCGACATAAATTCCCATATGAAATGTTGTATAATAAACCACCTATCTACTCTCACTTGAGAGTTTTTTGGATGTCTTTGTTATGCAGCCAATTTACAACCATCTCACAAATTTGAATCTCGTGCTAGAAAATGCATCTTTGTCTCTTGTAGGCTAGAAAGCCTATCACTTATATGATCTTAACACTCAACAATTTTTTTCAAGCCGTGATGTCATTTTTTATGAATCAATTTTTTCTTTTCTTGCTCCAGAAATCTCATCAGAAAACATTATTTCCCAACCTGAGATATCTGAATATATCACTGATTCACCTCCACTTGCAATTCCTTCTGTTTCTTCATCATCCGAGATCACTCCTCTATCCTCTCCTTCTTTTCCTTCTTCCTCTATATCTCCTGCTGCACCTCCTCTTCGCAGAAGTAAACGTGTCAGATAGCCATCCACCCTCCAAGATTTTCATTGTGGATAAGTTAGTACAATGCCATCAACTGCAACTTTAAAACAGGTATCTTTAACTAAGTCAGGTACTCGGTATCCTTTAAGTTCCTATCTTTCCTATGATTCTTTGTCTTCTGCTCATAAATACTTTGTTAATACCATTTTGAGTGTCCTAGAACCCACCTCATATGCTCAGGCTGTCTTAGATCCTAAATGGCAAGAGGCAATGCAATGTGAACTTAATGCTCTCACTAACCAAAAGGCATGGTCCTTGGTTTCCTTGCCTGCTGGTCATCACCTCATTGGCAACAAATGGGTCTATCGTATCAAATACAATTTCAATGGCACAATTGAACGCTACACAGCTCGATTAGTCACTAAAGAATTTTCTCAACAAGAAGGCTTAGATTACAGCGAAACATTTGGTCCTGTTGCCAAGTTAGCCACTGTTCGCTGTGTTCTTACTGTTGTTGTTGCTAGACATTGGCCATTGTATCAAATGGATGTGACCAATGCCTTCTTATATGGTGATTTAGAGGAAGAGGTGTACATGACTCTACCACCAAGTCTTTGTCGATAGGGGGAGAAACTCGTTTGTCGACTGCATAAGTCTCTTTATGGGCTTAAACAAGCCCCTCAAAATTGGTTTGCAAAATTCTCTCATGCTATCAAACAGGCTGGCTTTGTTCAATCACATTCAGATTATTCTTTGTTCGTGTAGACTAAAGGCTCATATACAACTATGATACTTATCTG
This sequence comes from Magnolia kwangsiensis, assembly GCA_037074715.1. Taxonomy (NCBI): domain Eukaryota; kingdom Viridiplantae; phylum Streptophyta; class Magnoliopsida; order Magnoliales; family Magnoliaceae; genus Magnolia; species Magnolia kwangsiensis. The sequence goes on along the minus strand of CM073573.1, from coordinate 10,935,979 downwards.
TGTAGATGACATAGTAATAACTGGAAATGATGCAAATGCTATACAAAGTCTCAAACAATTTCTTTATCAACAATTTCATATTAAAGATCTTGGTCTCCTTTTTCTTGGGTTGGAAGTTGTAAGGTCCAAAGCAGGTATTGTTATCTCTCAACGAAAATATACTTTAGAGATCATAGAAGATGTTGGATACTTAGGTGCTCAACCATTAAACTTTCCCATGGAAATGAATTCGAAGCTCATAGATTATCAAGGTGATCTGCTACATGATCCAGCTCGCTACAGGAGATTAGTTGGACAACTAATCTATCTCACAATTATAAGGCCATACATTACATACTCAGTTAATATTTTAAGCCAATTTATGCATGCTTCGAAAAAGCCTCACTGGGATGTTGCTCTTTCCCTTATTAAATATTTGAAAGGCAGTCCTGGTTTAAGATTGTTGTTCTCCTTAAGCAATTCCTTTGCCTTAAAAGCCTATTGTGATGCTAATTGGGCAAACTATCCTATGACAAGAAGATCAACTATAGGTTATTGTGTGTTCTTAGGGAATTCAATTGATTTCATGGAAAGAAAAGAAGAAGAAGACAGTTTCAAGATCATCTTCAGAAGTTGAGTACAGGTTCATGGCAGCGACAACTTGTGAGCTAACTTGACTCAGATTTTTATTCAATGATATGCAAGTTTCTACAGGACCAACAATGTTGCTATGTGATAATCAAGCTGCTCTCCACATATTAGCAAACCTAGTATATCATAAGCGCACCAAACACATAGAAGTTGATTGTCATGTTGTAAGAGAATAGATACAAGATGGTTAGATTATCACTAAATTTGTTCCATCTCATTTGTAGCTGGCAGATGTTTTTACGAAGGCTCTTGGAGGAAATGTGTTTAAAGAATTAAGAATTAAGTTGAACATGCTGGATATACATGCTCCAACTTGAAGGGGAGTGTTAAGATTACGTTAACTTAAATTAAGGGATATTATTTCATGTATATATTTAGAAGATTTATAATCCCTTCAATCAAGGGAATTAGATAGATCTTTATTTTATTTTTCTGTAATTTATGATCTAATTTAGGGTCTTGATTTTCTCTTGTAAGCTTATATATAGCAGTCTATTTTAACTGTCGAATACACAGAGAAAAACACAGATTTTTTTGTAAACTGATTTTTCTCAGAGTCAAGTTGGGTCTAGCTTTCGGGTTAACCTAACTTGGTTAAACATTAAGTTGGTTTTTTTTTTTTTTTTTTTTTTTTTTTTTTTTTTTTTTTTTTTATATCACACGTGAAAATGTGGATAGTTAAAAAGAAAATTGATAGTGGTCTGCATTTAGGCATGTTTGGGAAGGATGAATCCTAAATTTGGACATGAGAAAGCTCTGGAATTGGTCAATGCAAAAACAATGAAAATGTTGGAAAGTAAATGGCTAATATATAAGTTGTTTACTTTTTAGTTAATTAATTTTTATGAAAATGTTAAAAGGTCAATGACCAAAAGTGTAGGCATCCATTATCTTAAAAATGCCAGCAATTAGCTTCCCGGGAGAATTTCCATTTACTCTTTTTTCAAGAAAATGAATAATCATGATGCTCAAAGTCCATTTTTATTTTTTACAATACAAATAATGAAAAATGCAATATTCGTAGAAATGAAATTGATTTCAATATATGTGGAGGAATCTACACAAATAATGTTCACCTTGCATGCAAGTGTCAATAATTGTCACCTTTATGTAACATCCCAACCGTCCAAAGTGGATGAACCTCCCTAAAGAAAACTATATATGCACAAAAATAATACGATGCACTCGGTTGGTATTTATGGATCGATGGGCAATACCTTATGAAAACAATAAAGGTTAATGGACGAGAACAAACCAATTATAATTAAATGGGTTAGGTCAGGTTAGGCTTGGGCTCTATGAATTTCGAATGGGTCATGTTGGGTCATAAGGTAATTGGTTACATGTCAATTTCAATCACAATTCTTGATCCATTTAGTAAATAGGTTGAAGTAGTTGTGGTAACCCTAATCAGACCCTCACAAGGTAATTGGTTACATGTCAATTTCAATCACATTTCTCTATAAATATCAAATGGGTCATGTTGGGTCATAAAGAGTAGAAACATGTGTTTTGCTTGGAAAACTTTCACACGCATTTTTGTGAGGAGTCCATAATATTTATAGAGCTATAATGCTTTGTGTACAAGTTTTCTAAGGTTAATAGGTATATATGCAATGCTTAGTGTATAAGTTTTCTAAATACTATAGGTAACATGCATGAATGACAAGGAGCTAATCTACTAAAAATAAAAGGTTTCCAGTGACACATTGCCGCCCCCAATATTGTAGTGTATGCTCGGTGCTAACTAGTTAGATTTCTTTCAATGTGTAAAACTAGTAATTCAATGCCATATCTATTGTAACTGGCATCAATCAAATAACCAATGCTTGGAAGCTTAGATTTTAAAAGAAGAGAAAGTAACATTTTCTTTGAAAATTATTGGCAAAATGGCATTTGGAGATAGAGGGGGAAAAAAAATTATTTCCTTGACAAGTCTTTTTTCTGTTAACCGTTCATTTCAAGGCCAGAAATACAAAGGCTAATGATCAAGTCAACCATTGTTTTCAAGTTACAGCTCTTCTTGTAGTAGTCCCCCTGGATCAAAGGTTCTGGCTGTCCTGGAAAATGTCACGCGTGCGGTTGAGATGATGAAAATGGTTGAACCTCCTTCCTCACGTTCTTATCAAATCCAAAAAATAACTTTCCTTTTGTATGTTACTAGCTGCTGGACGCGGATTGGGTACTACCCCGTCTGTCCCTAGATGGGAACGGACAAGGGTTCCGAGGAGCCACAATGATATATAGGTTTTAATTATCTACCCTGTCCGTCTATTTTGCCATATCATATTAAAGTATAGGCTAAAAAATGAGGGAGATCCAAGGCTCAAGTGGACCACACCACAGGAACCAACGGTGATAATAACACCCACTGTTGAAACCTTCGTAGGGTCCCGATGGTTATTGCCATCCAACCTATTCATAAGGTCATATAGACCTGAGTGTAGGGAAAACACAAATACCAGTTTGATCCAAAACTTCTGTGGCCCCAAAAAAGTTTTCAATGGTTTGTGTGGTCCACTTAAACTATGGACAAAAACATCCTTGTATTATGTTTGGACATGCGGTTGTCCATGGATATTATTCGTGTTTGAAAAACACCTCACGTGGTGTTTGTGGGTGTTGGTGTGAGTGTGTAAAAAAAGAAAAGAGAAAAAAGGGTTCTTGGCGCATGTATTAATATGCACGGTACACATGCACGCGACATATACCATATAATAAGTGAGTTTTGAAATCTGAACAAAGCCTCTCATGAAATTGGTTCCTAGTAATGTTGGGTTGAATGCAGTGGAGTAAGGGATTTAGAGTGGAGAACATAGTGCGAATGGTTAGGATACCTACTCTCCAAGCATGTGGGGTCCGAATCATCATAGGCTAAAAAGGAGGTGAGGAAAATAAAATGGTAAATGACAGGTAAAATAGATTTTTTTTTTTTCATATTTGAATGATGGGATTATGATTGCATGAATTCATGAGATTATATTGTTTAGTAGCAACAAAAGTTCTGTCATTGACATGCATATCTGAACTCGTTTATCCTCGGTAAATTTGGATATTACTCCAATAATATATATTATTCTCAATGTTATTTGTGAAACATCCTAAAAGAATGGTCATTTGGCATGTGGCATATCTGCACATTGAAATTGGTGTAGTGATGTAGAGTGGGTCACGGGCACTTTTATGCCTAAGATGGACCAGAGAAGGCCGAGTCAGAGGCACAAGTGGTCCAGATCGTCAAAACCTTACAACGTATCTCGCAAATTGGAATAAGTTACTCAACGTATCATATATGATTTTGGAGTAGGAGAAGCTACTTTAGCCAACAAAATTGGCTATGCCGGTTGCCCATGCCGAATTTGTGAGATTCCATTAGATTGATGGTCGAAAATCTATTTTATTTCCGTTTTCACCATTTATAGTAAGTTCTAGTTTGATTATAACTCTTCATCCTTTGAGCTTTAGGAGTTGTGTCTAGCATGAAATGTGTTTGGAAAAATTAGAAGAATAACATGGTTAAGATACATAGGACGCTTACTATAAATAGCAAATTAATTTACTGTGTAAGTTACGAATTTTAGGGAGTTTTAATTGTAGTTTAATTTCGAAACTTCTTCCCAGGCTTGATATCTTATTTAAAGGCTTGTAGACTCGTTTATTTCAATTATCAATCAATTTATGCATTTTAGAAATTATTTTTATTCTTTCTTCTTTTTTTCATGGATTTGAGGTATCTTTGTGAGGAGTCTAGAGAAGATCTATGGATTCAGAGTAGCTATGCCCTTGAGGAAGACAGTGATCAACCTCATCATGCCCATCCCCGCGTCATGTAGGTAGCATATGTAAGTGCTTAAAGCTTGTATAGATTGATTGCAATACACGTTGTATATGTTAAGCGCTTGAAGACTGATGGTAGCATATGTGGCACATGTGAGATATGCTAAGATGGACTTTGGCACATGTGAGGCTATTAAAGATTGGGGGTGGCACATGTGAGATATGTTAAGATAGACTTTGGCACATGTGAGGCTATTAAAGATTGGTGGTGGCACATGTGATGTGCTTGAATATATATAGAAGTTGGTGCATGGACACGTGGTGCATGCATAATATTATTCAACCTTATAGTTTATATCATAGGACAGAATCATCTCAAAATTTCATGGCATCCATGTCACAAATTAAATGCTTGAAAGCAAAGGACATTTCTCAAATTTTTTTTTTCAAAGTTGAAACAACTTCATTTGCTACTAAACCAGGAACAATCCTGCAAGCATTAGAACGTGTGAGAAATATAGCTGTGCGCCAGATCATACTTTCATCAAGCTAGGCCTACTATGATATAGGTAATCTTAAAGAACAAGGCAATCCAATCAGCATGTGACTTAGAAAAGTCGGCTCACTCATTCAATACTTCAAACCCTGAAAATTGTTACCAAACAAGTGATATACGTGGGGTCCAAAAACGAGGCCCATTTAATGGCTAATCAATGGGGGGAGAGACCAGTATACTTTTGGTCTGAATTCAAATGAAATGTGCCACATGTATGTACATGATAAGTAAATACATAGACCATCATAAGAGTAGACTTCATGCATAGAAGACTCAAAACATCTTCACATACCCACAAAACAAAAGTGGCAATGAAAGTAAGAAAATAAAAAAGAAGATGGGGTGCAAAAGGAGGAAATAAGGAGAGGTTTAGTTTTCATATGTGTTGTGGCGAAATTGAATTGGTCTACCATATGGGAAGTACGACCAACTACAAGATAAGCAACTCAAAGTTGAAGCAATTAGAGGGCCAGGATAGGGCTCTGTCTTATGCTGACAGATCACAGAGCTTGGAAGACGAGGCGAGTGATTCTCCCGATGAAGAGATAAGTCTCGAGCCAACCCAAACTGAGCTGCTTAAGGACAAAGCTCAGTGGGAGGAGAATCATCTTGTCGAGTACGTCTATAAATGCGCACATAGAACCCTTAAGGCAAGGAGCTTGGGCCACGAGCTCTCGAGCTGATTAGATCAACCATGGCCAGAGGAGGAATGAAAAATTATGAGAGAACTCTGCCTCAGACCTAGAAAGGAAAGATTTAGAATGATCATATTCGAAGATTGGGTCGACCAATGCGGGCTCATTGATTTTTTTGGAAGAAGATATTCTTATCCAAATAAGGACACTCTAGCGTATATATCTTGCGAAGATACGCGGGTCTCTAAATTGCTCAAGAACCCTATAAGTATAGTCACTACAATTGATGGAAAATAAGTAAAGTAAATTGAACTTCAAGCCTTTAATCCTAGTCTACCAATCTGACTTAGGTATTGTTAGAATATTGTGTGATCTTGTTACTATACTTTGTATGATCTTGTTATATTAGATTGTAAATCTAATATTCTCTCTAGCTATGTAATATTTTATATTTAGCACCTAAGATATTTCTTACAACTATACATATTTACTGTCAATAGGTTGTAATTATACTACAAAGAGGGTGTTCTTCCTTCAATACAATACATATTGAAATACAGAATTTCTACAACAATCTCTCTCTTTCTCTTTATTTCTTCATGGTATCAGAGCCACACTCTTGTGGCCTATAAATTTTTTTTTTATATATAGCGGTTGTTTGGAGTTCTTTTTCGCCATCTTCAATATATCTCTATCTGCCTCGAGTCTTGATTCAATTGTCCGTCCTATTGATCTTATATTGGATGAATCTAATTATAGTTCGTGGGCTCAGAATATGGAAGTCTTTTTAAAAGGACGTCGGCTATGGCGTTATGTGACTGGAGCAGTCCCTCAACCTACGTCGGGGGACGGTGAGAAAGACGATGCCTTTGCATCTCGTCTGGACGAGTGAGAAAGTATTCACTACAAAATTCTGTCTTGGTTCATCAACACTTCCGTTCCATCCATTAATAGTCTTCTTCTACGACTTGGAAATACTAAAGTAACTTGGGACTTTCTGGCAAAAAGATACAACTGTACCTATGATGCTTCATTAGAGTTTCAACTGGAAGCTAAACTCTATCAGATGCGTCAAGACCGAGGTCAGTCTATTGCTGATTTTTATTCTTAAACTAATCATCTTTGGGAACAATTATCTGCCGCAGACCCTAAGTTGGAATGTTCTAAAGACATTCAAATGTTTGCCACTTGGCTTGATCGATGGAAGTTTATGCACTTTATGATGGCTCTTCAAGATGATTTTGAATCTACTCGAGCTTCTCTTCTTCACCGTCAGCCACTTTCAACATTGGATGCTGCAGTTGCTGAACTCATCTCTGAAGAAACTCGACGTTCCACTATGCAGATGCAATCTTCTGACATGGTTATGGCCACCGCTTCTCATGGTGCTTCTCAGTCTTCTGCTAGACGTTCTTCCTCTCAATCCACCTCCAAGCCTGATTTTTGCAAGTGGTGTAAATGAACTGGTCATACTATAGATGAATGCCGCAAGTTCCAGTATTCTAAGCAGAAAAGAGCTTCCCAACAGACAGCTGCGGTTGCTTCATCTGATCCTCCTGTACTTGAGACTCCACCTCCGTCCACTTCTCTTACTGTAGCTGACGTGAAGGACTTAATTCACCAGGTTTTATCCCAATCCTCCACTGCCATGTCCGTCACCCCAGGTAAATCCTAGTGGTTTAGAGACTCTGCCTGTTGTAATCACATGACATCTGATTCCACCATCTTCTTCCATAAAACAACTATCTCTCCTAATCCTGTCATATATACTGCCAATGGTTCCCATATGTCTGTTAGTCATATAGGGTCTATTTCTACCTCTAATTTATCTGTTGGTGATACTTACCTTGTTCCTAAGTTATCTTTAAACCTTCTTTCCGTTGGACAACTATGTGAGTTAGGTCTTGAATTAAAATTCTCTAACAAAGGTGTTGATGTACAGGATTCACAGACGGGTCAACTACTTGGGACAGGCCGTAAAGTTGGACGTCTTTTCGAGCTCTCATATTTGCAGCTTCCTTCTTCAACAACCACTTCCATGACTGCTGTCACCGTCACTTCCAGTTTATGGTATGCCCGATTGGGTCATGCCTCGCTTCCACGTGTCCAGTTCTTGGCCTCTCAGGGTCATTTAGGATCAGTTAATTTTCAGTCATTTGATTGTGTTTCATGTCATCTTGAAAAACAGACACATTTGTCCTTTAATAAAAGTGAATCTTTTTCTTCTGCACCTTTTGACTTAGTTCATTCTGATATTTGGGGTCCCGCCTCGATTCAGACTGAGGGGGGATCTCGATATTTTGTTATCTTTATAGATGATTACAGTCGTTATACTTGGATTTATCTTTTACGACATCGGTCTGAACTCACAAATGTTTACCATAATTTTCACAAAATGGTACATACTCAATTTTCTTGTACCATTAAAACTTTTCATTCAGATAATGCTATGGAATATAAAGATAAATCTTTTCTTACTCTTTTATAACAAAATGGAACAATCTCTCATCATTCTTGTCCATACACTTATCAACAGAATAGTCGAGCAGAACGTAAACATCGTCATATTCTAGATACGGTAAGAGCACTTCTCATCTCTGCCTCTCTTCCAGAATGCTTTTGGGGTGAAGCTGCTCTCACTGCTGTCTACACTATCAATCGTGTTCCCTTACCTACCATTCACAATAAAACTCCTTTTAAGCTTCTCCATGGTACAGTCCCTAACTATTCCTTACTTCGAGTTTTTGGTTGTGTCTGTTTTGTCACTCTTCCTACACATGAACACACTAAACTAGAACCACGATCCAGACTCTGTTGCTTTCTTGGTTATGGTCTCACTTAGAAAGGTTATTGTTGCTATGATCCCATAGAAAAACGTCTTCGTATTTCTTGTCATGTGGAGTTTTGGGAGCATAAGATGTTTACGAGTCTTTCTCCTTTTTCACAGTCCTCTTCCAGTTATGCTCCTATTTTTACTGATCCATCGATTACTTTAGTACCTCACCCCTCTGCCGAGATGCTAAGCTCCTCAGACGTTCATTATACGGCAGCTCCTGATTCAAATGACACGTCTGGTGATCCTCCTGCTACATCAGCTACCTCTGAGTCTGTCCAGGTACCTGCACTTCGTCACTCTACTAGAGTAAGAGCCCCTCCTTCTCATCTTCAAGACTATCATTATTTTTATGCCCTTGCCACTCTTCACGAACCACATACTTATCGTGAGGCTAGTACTGATCCTCTTTGGCAAAAAGCTATGTCCAATGAACTAGATGCTCTTACCAAAACTCATACTTGGGACCTGGTGGATTTGCCTTCTAGAAAGTCTGTAGTTGGTTGTAAGTGGGTTTACAAAATCAAGACTCGGGCAGATGGATCAGTGGAACGATACAAAGCTCTCCTTGTTGCGAAGGGTTTCTCTCAAGAGTATGGTATTGACTATGAGGAGACTTTTGCTCCTGTTGCTCGACTTACCTCTGTTAGATCTTTGCTTGCAGGAGCTGCTGTGCGTCATTAGTAACTTTTTCAGATGGATGTCAAAAATGCCTTCTTGAATGACGATCTTGTTGAGAAAGTCTATGTGCATCGTCTACCTGGTTATGATCATCCTTCTCACAAAGTCTGCCGTCTTCGTTGTGCTCTTTATGGTCTCAAACAGGCCCCTCGAGCCTGGTTTGCCAAATTTAGTTTTGTTGTTGCTCAACAGGGCTTTGTCCCTAGTGCATATGACTCTGCACTGTTTCTGCGGACTACTGGTGTAGGTACTATTCTTATCCTTCTTTATGTTGATGACATGATCATTACAGGGAATGATCTCTCTGGTATTCGAGATCTTCAACACTTTCTGAGTCAGAATTTTGAGATGAAGGACTTATGGCAGCTTAACTACTTCCTTGGTCTTGAGGTGACTTCCGGTTCAGATGGTTATTATCTATCTCAGGCTAAGTATGCTTCTGACTTGCTTTCCAAAGCAGGCTTGACTGACAGCAAAACGTGCACTTCTCCTCTTGAATATAATGTTAAGCTTCTCGCTACTGATGGTGAATCTCTTCCAGATGCTACTCTGTATAGGCAATTAGTCGGTACTCTCATCTACCTCACAGTTACTCGCCCAGACATTTCCTATGTTGTTTATTTGGTTAGCCAGTTTATGAGTGCACCACGCTCTACTCATTATGCTGTTGTTCTTCGTATCTTGCGCTATATCAAGGAGACTTTGTTTCATGGTCTTCACTTTTCATCGCACTCATCTTTGGAGCTCCGCTCTTATTATGATGCTGACTGGGCCGATGATCTTACCGATCGTCGCTCCACTACGGGTTATTGTTTCTTACTTGGTACTCCTCTCATTTCTTGGCGCAGTAAGAAACAGACTGTTGTTGCCTGATCCAGTACTGAGGCTGAGTGCCGTGCACTTGTTGATACTACAGCTGAACTTTTGTGGCTACGATGGCTTTTGACAGACATGGGTGTTTCTCAGTTGACTAGTTCTCCTCTTTATTGTGATAATCGGAGCGCCATTCAGATTACTCACAATGATGTTTTTCATGAGCGGAACAAGCATATCGAGATTGACTGTCACTTCATTCGGCACCACCTTCAGCAGGGTACATTACATCTTCGATCCATCTCCTCCGAGGATCAACTTGCCGATATTTTCACAAAGTTTCATCCTCCTGGTCGACTTCGTGATCTTGTTTCCAAACTCAAGTTGACTTCATCATCTCGAGTTTGAGGGAGGATGTTAGAATATTGTGTGATCTTATTGCCATACTTTGTATGATCTTGTTATATTAGATTGTAAATCTAATATTCTCTCTAGCTATGTAATATTCTCTCTAGCTATATAATATTATAAATTTAGCACCTAGGATATTTCTTACAACTATACATATTTACTATCAATAGGTTGTAATCATATTATAAAGAGGGTGTTCTTCCTTCAATACAATACATATTGAAATACAAAATTTCTACAACAATCTCTCTCTTTCTCTTTATTTCTTCAGGTATCAAAGGGTCCACGACCGTCATCGGCTCCTCCTATTGTCTATACCTTCATAGTTCTTTACAAGTCCATTGTGGGTGCACCTCCACAATCGATCACATCTGTTCAACTAGATTCTGACAATAACAATTTGTAAATAATGTTAATGGCTTTAGATATTTTAGTCATCACAGTTAGTCTTTATAGCATTCCTTAAGAAAGGTTAAATTCATTATAAAATCGAAGACCTATGGTAGGGAATTGTTAACATTTTACTGCACAAGGGATGGCTTAGATTCAACCCACTTTCTTTACTTCTTTTAATGAGAGAAGCACTCACCATCTTCTCCACTTTGGTGCATGCAGCTCGGCCATAGAGGAGACCAAAGTTTTGCATTAGGCCAAAGGTTAGTCCAAAGGGATTTCTAAGGGGTGCTACATCACATGGACTATTCAGATTTTGTTCCCATGACACGTGTGCCGCTCACTTAAGAAGTTGCATACAAGTGCTCACCTAAGAAGGTGCGGAAGAGAGCACGACAATATATATAGATCAAAAAGTTTGAAAAGAAAATAAAAGGCCCCACTTGTAATTCAAATGGTAAATGCGTATATCATGTAGGCCTATGGTTTTTATAATTTTATTGGGTGCATATATATATATTGATAGCTATAGATAGCTAGATTCTTTACAGGCATAGGCGATACCTTCCATATATTTTAGGACATGTTTGGATATCACCAAATAAGTTACTTTTTCTACTTATGACTGTAGATAGGTAACTTATTTAAAATAAGTAAGTTTGGTTTATGATCAATTATAAGTAACCTTTTTATTTAAAGTAAATTACTTCAACGTATACGCCAAGATAAACTACTTGAAGCATGTGCAACTTATTTTAAGTAACTAATCATCTAAAGGCTCCCTTAGTGGCGGAAATAGATAAATTCTTTCCATATATAGGTGATATATCTATTTATATAATTCAGTTATATTATCTTTTATTTGAGTTTGTTCCTTTATTCAAATTTCATCTTGTATTCGTAATGTTGTAATGTATCTCCACTTGTCACCGTCAGTTGTTGTGGTCCTTATAATTACCAATACCTATCGCTTAGTGGTCACCATCGGCAAAACTCACCAATCCCAAACCTACTCTAGTTGGCACCGTCCACGGACCCAACCCCATTGTTCCCATCACCATCCACACCCTATCAATCTCAGGGACCACATATGTGGCACAAAACTAAGGTGCAAGACAAAGCTGGGGGGAGCAAGTGAGTCACAGGTCGTTGGACATTAGTTATGGGGGTGGGGACCGAGTGAGCCCCGGGTCATTGGACATTGATTATTTCATCATCTTTTTTCTCCTCACACATATTTTTTCTCCTCATGCATGATGACCTTAAATTAAATGTCATTGTGACCCAATTACATTGCAACAAACATGATATCCATATTTATGGTAAGAAAATGATCTGGACTCTTTGAAATGGATGGTTAAAATTTAAACAATCCACGGACCAACTATGTCAGCCAACATTGCTCTCAGGATGTGATCCATCTACATAATTGTTGTTGCTTTAGTTTGGTTTTCGACCGTTGGAATGTGGGCATGCCATAATTAAATTTGCGGCTTAATTCAAACTGAACAACTATGACTCTAAGCGCTAAGATAAGTAGACATGTAGTATATTGACTTTGATATGATTAGATTGGCCGTCTATTCAATTACTCGCTCAATGTATAAATAAGATCAAGTGATTTTCAAAAGATAGGGTTCATCTTTTGATGATGGGTTATACTATTGCATTCCGTGCAAAGTGATTTTTCAGTACATATAAAGTGATATGAGAAAGGAATTCTTACAATCAATTATGAGGAATAATGGCAAAACACATTTACGAGTAAAGAACTAAATCTAACCGTCTGAGCATAGACTCAAATTACAGCTAAGATTATCAGCTTTTTGATTAACGCAACCAATTACCCTATGGAATGTAAACAACAAGCAAAAAATAAAGGATTGCATATAATTTAGTTGGCATAAAAAGTAAAGCGATTATATTAAGGAATATAATTGACTAGTAATTGAAAGCTAAGGTTTGGCTTGATTTGGTTGGCATGGGACGATTTTTTTTTTGCTGAATTCCTTTCCCATTTGTATCATTATCACATTCTGATGGTTGTTATAACCGTTTCAGTAATACTTGCTTTCCTTCTTTTTCTTCTGATGCTTTCCATGTTTAGATGGTTGTTGTAATCGTTAATTTGAGTACTACTTGCATTTCCTTTGTTTTTTCTTTTGCCATTTGTCCAATAACTGCTTCTTCACGACTACTCTTCCATTTGTCGCTTAAACAATGACATGACATTGTTCGATGTAATCGTTTACATTTCCTTTGTTTTTTCTTTTGCCAATTGTCCAGTAACTGCTTCTTCACGGCTACTCTTCCATCTGTCGCTTAAACAATGACATGGCATTGTTCAATGTATTTCAGATGTATTACCAAGAAATCTTTTTGGTACATCTCTGCAAATCTTTAAACACACCACGTAGATTTGTACATATCACACATACCCTATTCCGATTGGTTCTGATGAGGAGTGACGATAATGAGAATGAACAATAATAGGAGGGCGCGGATAGGTACTACCATGCCTATTTCGAGCTCGGGATAGGTGGAGGCTTCCAGGGCCACTAAGGGGCCAACATAATTTATAAATTTTATCCACATTGTCCATCAATTTTTATATATCATTTTAGATCATGAACCCAAAAATAAAGAAGATCCAAATCTCAAATGGACCACAAAGTGGGGATTAAATTCCCACGGTTGAAAAATTCTTAGGGGCCACATAAGTTTTGGATCAATATGATATTTGTTTTTTTCACTTCAAGGACCCTAAAATAGCTTCAATGGTGTCCATCATTAGCACCATTGCTTCATGTGGTGTGGTCTACTTGAGATCACTTGGATCTGACTTATTTTTTCTCCTGTACTCTAAAACGATATGAAAAACTGGATGGAGGGCGTGGATAAAATTTATACATCATGGTGGCCCCTCAATAGCCCTCAAAGCCTCCACCTATCCCCGAGCTCAGGACAGGTGGGGGTAGTACCTAATCAGCACACGAAATGAATCATTTAATTTTTCCAAAAAAATACTCTGGGAGAGCATGATTGATGATACTCAGGCAATGAGAAATTGTGCATGTTACATGTAGCTCATTCAACTTGAACATGAAAAATCCGTTTAGATATATCATACACTTATTCTGATCATTTAACAATCGGATTTGTGGACATTTATCACATCGTCCAAATGGAAAATATTTAACAGCCTTTTTTCAGCAAACAAGCGTCCACTAATTAGAACTTAAACTTATTCAACCAATGTACCTTTGAGATTGTCACTTTGTTACTCTGGATTCCACAATTCGGACGGTTTACTTTAATTTAGTATATCCCACCAGGTATACAATGTTCAAGTGCCGCCTATCCGGCAACATAGGCAGCAATAATTAGGGGTGTAGACTAACCGAGCTAGCTCGGTTAGCTCACTCAACTTGACTCGAAAAAGCTCGATTTAACTTAGTTCGAAACTGAGTTCAAGCTGAGTCGAGCTGATTTTTTTTTAGCTCGAAAATGAGTTCGAGCTGATTTTTTTAGCTTGAAAATGAGTTCGAGTAGGCCCTAGCTCGACTCGACTCGGATCGAATCTAGTGTTCACCCCTAAGTATAGGGTTGTGATGTAGTAATAATCTCGGTAAGACCGAGGTCGAATCCATAGGGACTCAACCTTGTACGTAATCTGAAAGTAACTAGAACTAGAACTAGAAGAAGATGAAATCTCAATCAAGTGAATATGAGGGAATAATGGTGAAATATTATTCTAAAACTTAGAAAATTTAAAGGTAGGAAACTAGGGATTCAGAGGATCCACTTGTAAAGATCAGGGAGATCTACGCTTGATTCATGAACTCAACTGGACTTCGAGTCCCATCTTCATCCAGTTAGAAGATATATCACTAAAACCGACTCTGAACTTCCTTTGATCTATCTTTCAAGAGATGAGAGGTACGAAGATTAGAGTTGTTTCCATCATAAAACCATGCTCATGAGACAAAATAAACAACAGAATTAATTCAATCTATAACTAATCAGAAAGATGTATGAATGTTAGGAAGGATTCTATCATCCAACCATGTCCAAGGGGCAATGGTGAACAACAGGGCTTCGTATCTTCATAATCAAAATAATGGAAATGAAATACTTAAAGCCATCATAGATCTATTGTAATTTCAGTCACAACGAACCATTAAAAACTAGAGGCATTCCTTATAATCAAAAATTAATATCAATTCAGTCTAACATGAATCATTCTCATTATGCCACACGCTTCACCTCTTAGCCCTAGCTAAGAGGTTTAGCTTGACATGACTAGGCTAGCACTCTCAAAAATCATAAGAAAACAACAAAAACAAGCAAATTTCTTAAACTCTCTCTCTCTCTCTCTCTCTCTCTCTCTCTCTCTCTCTCTTCTCAGATGTCCAAAGATTGGAACCTCTTCCTTCTCTTCTCCTCTCCTTTATATGGAAACACCAAGGGAGTCAGTTGGAGTGGAGAAACTTCATGTGGAAGTCTTCCTTGTGCAGCAACAGGCGATAAAAAATTTCTATAGCAAGCAGTTTGCGCAAACCCTATTTCTGCAGCCAAGAAAACGGGAAGAACTTCCACACTTTCCTTGCTTTCTTTCTAAAGAAATAACGTCCCTGGGACGTTTTGGGATGGCCTACGTGATGTATGGTCCAGATTGGCCATCCAATCATTTCCATGATCGTACAATGACCTCAAAAACAGGCAGCGTTCGGATGCGAAAATAGGGCTTGCGAAAGGGCTCCTACGATGTGTTGATGGTGGGGCTCATGACTGATATTTTTTGAGAAATCTAGACCGTCAATTGCATTCTCCTCTAAATTTCAGTTGGGAAGGGACGGTTTTGGATCAGATTCGGTGTGACCTACGGAAGAAATCATGCTACAACAGGTTTCGACGAAGCAGAAAAGTCTTCTTGTAACCGCTGTGGCTGGCACGTGCACTTGCATTGATATACGAGGTAAACATGGATTCGACCATTCCGAGCTCCTCTACAAGATGGACGGCTTGGAGCATCCCCTTGGGCCATGATGGTGGCCCGACGGCTTTCACAAAAAGGCGCATGTGTCCATCATCGAAATCGGCAATTGCCATTTTTGAAAGAGGCACAGGTCAAGGCGGTTTGACCGTCTTGGAGTTGCAGTGCACAGGTAGTGCATATGCGCACTATGCACACTCCACCCTAGGTAGGGTCCACTGTGATGTTAATGAGAAATCCGCTCCATCCATCCGCTCTTATAGCTAATTTAAGGGGTCAAGCCCAAGTTTGAAGCATATCTAGAGATCAAGTGGGCTCAAAATTGACGGTTTATGAGCTGATCTATTTGCTGGGCTACTTCCATAGGGATCTAAGATCTGAAATTCGACGTGTACGATTAATTTAGGGTCTTTAGGCCAGATATAAAGTTTCGAGACAAACGGATGGTGAGAACCTTGTGATCTTGTATTCTGGACGAATTTCAGGCCTCTTTAGCATGACATACTGGATTTTCTCGAATCCTGGGTGTGTAAATTCTTCAATCTTGATCCTCTAGGGTCCATCCCTTGCCTTGGTGATTTGTGAGCATTAAATCCATGCTTTTATTACACTTTTCTAGTCCAGGCTCCTAAAGTCACCTTGCATCACAAACATGATTAAAATAGAATGTTAAACGGTATCATGCACGAACACACAATGACAATTACAATTTTTTCCTTAACCCTCATGATATGTGCAAGTCATTTTTTTTCAAACAATCAACTGACAATGATACAATGACAGGAAACTGATTCGAATCACTACCATGTCTGACCAGAAGGGTGGGGTGTCTACTCGCTTTGGCTGAGGTTGCAAAGAGGGACATCTGTAGACACCCCACCCGAGCTAATATCTTGAGAATGCTAAGTCAGTTCGAGAACTATGATACTATCTAAACTTCGAAACCCTAATCCACACACGGAAACCCTAATCTGAACCTCGAAACCCTAATCCGAACCTCTAAATCCTAGCTTAACCTCAGCCTAGACCCTAAACCTAGCCTAAAATTCTAATCCAAACCTAAACCCTGTCATAATCAGAATATATACGCAATTCAGCATGAAAACCCATTTATTCGAACCTAAAAATTTGAAAGAAGACTATCAGACGAGATAGTGCACCAAACTAGGCCCACTGAACAAAGCCTGGCCCAGGTGGTAGTTTGACTACCGCTGGAGGTACTCCGATTACTTCCGCTTGAGGGGCGCATGTGTCCTCCGAGTAACAACTGTCTCTGTGCTCAAAAGTCAACTTTCTTTTGAAATTACCCCTCCAGCCAGCATTATTTACCATTTTACCAACCCTAAGAGCCAATGGGAGTGCGCCACGTGGTGTTTCTCTCTCCTCAACCAATCACAAGTTTCCATGTTCGCATTTATCCCTCTCAAACCCAACAATTACCACATTGCCATTGAAAAATGCTATAAATAGCCCTCTCCTCTTCACATTTTCACAACAACAACTTTCACTTTCCAAGTGTGAGAGAAAGAGAGGAGAGAAGAGAAGAGAGTGAGAGTGAGGGTGGGGGGGGGGGGGGGGGGGGAGCTCGCAAGTCTTAAATTTTAGATTTTTTCAACTATCTCCTAGCCTCACCATAACCATCTCAACCCCTATACCTAGCCTAAATTAGTCATGGCTCGGTCTGTGTTTTAGCCTATTTAAGTTCAAGCCAAAGATTCATACATTTCATACACAAGCATTTATCATGACATTTATTCCCTTCTCAACCTCCCGTTCTTCTAGATTTCTAGTGAACATATGCTTTTTGACTTGCCGTACACCGGATCCAGTCACATCAGAAATTCCTAGCGATCTAATTTGATTTTCTTTATCTCTTTGCATAAGCATCATCGCATCCGCCTTCTAGACACGTCATTGGACGTATGCTCTATGGCTTGCCGAAATCTCGGATTTTGTTGTATTAGAAATTCACGTGTATGCCTAGTCCTATCTTGACCACAACATACATCATCCCTTGAGATTATTTTATCACACCAACTAGAGACCGTACTTTTGTATAGGCAGAGAGGGTGCCTAATACCTTCTTTCTTTGTAACCGAGGTCCCTTACTTGGAATCCCGGATCGTAGACCAGGGGTCAATCTAAGGTAGGGAAGTCTTCGAATTTCTCCAACCTTACATATTCCGCGGGTTTTAGCCGATTACGGGATTCCAAGATTAATTAGTTAGTAGCGACTCCAACATTTACGAATCAACCTAATCACCCTCACAAATCAAAGCCAAAACACACCGATCAGCGTGGGACCGAGTCCCAGCGTTCACAGTATGATATTTATTTTTCCTCTTCATCGAGGTCTGTGCGATCTTATGAACAGATTGGATGGAAAATAAACATTATGGTGGGCCCTACGAAAGTTTTAACGGTGAGAATCATTATCCCGCTGCTATTTGTGGTGTGGCTCACTTGAGCTTTGTATATGACTCATTATTCAACTTATGCTCTAAAATGATATTTCAAAATTTATTAACAGTGTGGATATAATAAATACATCATTGTGGGCCATGTAACTTTGATCTCCTTTATAGCGTTAGTACAACTCGAGCTCACACTAGCAGGACGGTGGTGTGTGGTACACTAGCCAATCAGTTGCCATCTCTAGCATTTTAGGAAAGAGTAAGGATCCTCTGCTTACGTCAAGCATGACTTTCCTGCTTTTCTGTATTGTCATTGGTCCATGTTAGTCAGCAATGCAGTATTAAATGTGGTGTGTTATAATACAGTCCAATTATATTGTAACAACCATGATTTTCCTGGTTTGATGCAAACAGAGGATCCGGACTCGTTAGGCAAGCTCAATTATTTTGTCAACATTTATCTCGAAGCAGTGGGATTTCGGATATCATATAAGAAGAGCAGGCCCCGGTCTCTTTTTTTTTTTTTTTGCTGAGAAGTAGGAGGGGGAGAGAGAGGCATTGAAGATTGTTTGAAGATGCGTCCGAAGATCGTTCTCTTTGGAGACTCCTTCATAGAAATGTCCTTTAACGAAGGGGGTTGGGGCGCTTCTCTTGCCCATTGTTTCAGTCGCACGGTATGTACTTGAAAAAATGAGGTAGCCCTACCCGAGACCATCTCTTCCAAAATTTGGGCTCTCTCTGCCACTCGAAACCATCTCCCCCGAAATCGTCTCTCTCTCTCTCTCTCTCTCTTCTCTCTCTCTCTCTCTCTCTCTCTCTCTCTCTCTCGTCTGAAACTATCTCCCTTGAGATCCAAGAGCGGATTGGCTATTGACCCTGCCACTACCCAATGGCTACTGGTCGGTGCTGTGGGCCCAGCATGATGTATGTGTTTCATCCATGCCGTCCACCAAAATTTCAGATCATTTTATGGTATGACCCCGAAAAATAAGGTATATACCAAACTCAAGTGGACCACATTATAGGAAACAATGTTAATTAAACATCCACCGTTAAAAATTTCCTGGGGCCATAAAATTTTTGGATCAAGCTGATCTTTGTTTTTACCCTTTCATCTAGGTCTGTATAACCTAATCAACAGATTGGATGTCAAATAAAAAGTACAATGGGCCTTAAGGGGATTTTAATGGTGGACATCCAATCACTACGGTTTTCGTGTGGTGTGATCCACCTGAGATTTATATCCCTCTCAAGTTTTGGGATCAATTTTTAAAATGATACGTAAAAACGGACGGACGGGACCACTAGCCAAACCACCACCTTGAGATCCTCTCTTTTGAAAATAATTATTTTTGTGGACGTGGATTTCTTGCTAAAAGGTTTTCACATGGCAGGGAGGTAGAGCTGGGTAGAACCCAATCCAATTTGATGGATCCGGTCCGAACCGAAGGTCAGGATTAGGTCAGATTGAGTAGGCCCACTCAGATTTAACTGTACATCAGATCAAGTTTAGATCAGTGGCCAGTCCAGACTGATCCGAATCAGATCGATCTGATATAATCCGGTCATGCAATTTATCCACTCCTTCAGACTTGATCCGTGGTGTACGTTGTGTCGTCCTACACTCTGTAACCCTTCCGCCCTTCCACCCAATTTCGTCCCACGCACTTTATTGTAAGTGCAAGAGAGAAGGAAGCAGATTGGCTGATGTACCACACACCAGCTATATAGCTGCTGTGGATACGTGTCGTGCGAGGACGAGCACTAACGCTCCTCGAGCTCCGAGTTGTACGAACGGTTCAAAGGAGATCAAAGTTACATGGCCCCACAGTGATGTATTTATTATATTTACACCATTTATCTATTTTTAGAGATCATTTTAGACCATTATTCAAAAATGAATCATATCCAAAGATCATCTGAACCACACCATAAATAGCAATGGAGATAATGATTTTCACCGTTAAACAATTCGTAGGGCCCACCATAATGTTTATTTTCCATCCAATCTGTTCATAAGGTCACAAAGACCTGAATGAAAAGGAAAAACAAATTTCATATTGATCCAAAACTTCCGTGACTCTAAAAAGGGTTTCAATGGTAGACGTTCAATCCTCCACTGCTTTTTACAGTGTGGTTTACTTGATAGTTAGATCTGTCTTATTTTTCATCTCAGGCCTTAAGACGAGCTCGCCAAATGAATTTACGGTTTGGATATAACACATAACTCATGAAAAGACCTGTAGAACTTGCTGATGTCAATACATCAGCTATATGGCTGGTGTGAGGTATAACAGCCAATCCGCTTGGGGCCGTACAAACGAGTGGCTGTATCCCTTTCGCGTCGGAAAATAAAAACAGAGGTTTTACAAAAAATGGACTGATGATGCGTATGGGAAGCTTCCCATCCACATGGCTACTTTTCAACTTGTTTGCAATCACACAACGCATTTGGACTGTCCATTATGTCTAGCCTACTCACCATGTCTCTCTTTAAAAATTTCATAACCATTTGATAAATCAAACCACCTATTCATGGAATTTAAGAATAACGGACAAGATCATTAGGAAAATATAGTTCCAGCCACAAATATTTAGAACCGGCCAATTACAGTGAATTTTACATAGAAGTAAGAAAACAGTAACTTGGATGTAATGAACGTTCCAGATATGTATGCTGATAGGCCCCACTTGTGACCGTAAGATATGTATGCTGTTCAAAGATGCGGGCCACGTGTATAATGTAATTCCCCCGTTTTGCATGAGATAGGCGTCACTATGCGTTCCGTAGGGACCTATTTAGGCCCATTTGGATACCACCCAATTAGTAACTTTTTAACTTATATAATAATAATTAAAAAAAAAAACACTTAGCTTAGCAAGCACTACGAGAAAAAATGTAAAATGTAACTCATGTTACTTATATCTCGAAGTAACTTATGTGAAAGTTACTTATCTCTCCTTCCATGTGATAGATCGTGCATGTCAAAAGAGGTCCCACGTGATGGGCGGTCCACATCAATGGTGGGCTCAACATTATGGATCACCCATATCAAGGTGGGACTCACATAATGGATGGTCCACATTAAAGGTTGGCCCTAATGATGAATGGTCTACATCCCATGTGAGCCCCACATGATGGACATCCCACATTAAAGGAGTGCTCCACATGACTGGCGGTGGATCTTGAAGGTGAGCCCTACATGATGGACAATTTATTTTGATGATGGCGCCACATGATGGATGACCCACATCAACGTGGGCGCCACATCAAAGGTGGGCACCACATGATGGGTGGTGGATATTTAAGGTGGGTCTCACTGGATATTTACATTAATGTGTTTCACATGTAACCAATATCCATCAGCTCAACACATTAGACAGTCCAATCAATCAACAATTTGAGTCTTTTGTCCATTGTGGACTGCTTATGGTTCTCAAGAATCACTTTTATCATATGGGTCCTCATCAGGCCATCAATCCCACGTAAGACAAATGGTTAAGAATAAGATGGCTATCTTTCCTATGTATGAGATCATTTGATCAGACTTAATTTCACATGATGACACATGACATGCGGGCCGGACCTTATGGAGAGTCTAAATCGATTGACTAGATTGCCAGTGTTCATTTAGAACTTGGAGGACTATAATATATAGTGATCTAATGCAAGGTCCTATCTCCTGAATGTTACCATTAGACCTGGGACACGAAATAAACATGGATACAGACGCAACGGATTTGCAGGAATTGGGAGAGGGAAGGAGATGATGATTGATACAGAGTCACATATGGTTTTGCTAGATCAAAACTTAGTAGTGGTGAGACAAGTATGCTGCCATTTTATTTGGTTGTTTTGATGAAGTTAGAAAGGGAATTTAATTGCATTTCTGTAAATGTTTGTTTGATGCAGACCTGGTTTCCCACTGCTCACATAGTACTCATCACTCCACCTCTCGTCGATGAAGAAGGGCGAATTGAGTAATTCATTTTCCTTTCATCTTCTCGTATCTTTTTCATGAGTGTCGGTTTTTTTTTTTTTTTTTTTGTTAAAATTTA
This sequence comes from Magnolia kwangsiensis, assembly GCA_037074715.1. Lineage (NCBI taxonomy): Eukaryota > Viridiplantae > Streptophyta > Magnoliopsida > Magnoliales > Magnoliaceae > Magnolia > Magnolia kwangsiensis. Next base: position 10,913,781 of record CM073573.1, on the reverse strand, counting down.
ATATGTATGACTGTTTAAAAAATAAGTCTTAAGGAATGCTTCAAAAGTTTGGATTGGTTTTGGTTGTTTTCATGGTGTTTAGCTTGATGTGTATGACATCAAAATACCCCTCCTTTTAAAAGGGAGATGGGTTGGTAATTTGGACATCCACCATTCTCGGGGCTCCCATTTTTTATGATCAGAATCGTTCTGCCTCACTTTGGATGGCCCATGTTATGAAAATCTGACTGACAATCCTTTGCACCCAGTATTATTGGATGGTCAGGATTGTCCAATTAGCAGGATTATGCACCACAGGCCATTATGAGTGGATTCCAGAGGTTTCTCATCGTTTTCCCTTATCCCTTTAATCATTTATGAAGTTCTATCTCCTTCTCCATGCATTACTGTGACATTTTCCTTGCTTCAATCAATGTATGGGGGGCTGCATGTTGTCATGGTTGGATGAACTAGAACAGCCGACCTATTGGATTCTGCTGCTAGCGGGGTAAGTCCAAAGATCTTGCTACCAGATATTCCTGACCACCAACTGGTGCAATAGAATCAACTGCTGAAAATAAACACTGAAGTGGGGTCCATCCAGCAATTCATACTGAAGGACCCCGGCAGCGCTAAGAATATATGGTGAATTCATTCCTAAGATGACAAAAGGATCCATTATATAGTAGGTGATATGATCGACTGTGGAAATGCACTATGGTCTAGGTAGTGGGACCAAATCGACGCCACTTCCCACCAACATTCAATCTCAGCCAGTGAAGACCGGAGAATGTCTTAACAAGTGCCACCAACTGCTGCAGTCTCCAACCTAGTTGGCACTATGAGAAGATGCACCGCACCCATTAGAAATTTCCACTATAAGGCATCCAATTGGATCATTCCCTTATGTTTGCAATTTCATTTCAAAGCAGGCATCCTTATGGAGAGAACCCTAACGGTCTTCCCGAAAGGACGAACCAGGTTACTGGCACTTAACGCGAAGGCCTGCATCTCTGTTGCTGTTGAATCCTGTCATCCAGTGGTGGATATTTGGACCGAGATACAGCAATTTCCTGGCTGGCAGAAGGCTTGCCTCAGGTATTCCTCTTAACTGGACTAACCCTGAGTTGCATCATTTCTTAAATGGTGATGACAGTGGAGCACTGGATTAACCTCTGGGAAAAAAAAGGTCATCCGGAATATGTTTGTGCCACATGTTTTCGCATGATTTGTGCCTGCAATTTTGTGTCTAGATTGATGCTTGTAATGTCAGTCGGTGTATCGTCCACCATCAATTACAGAATGGTGGGAAAGAGCATAGCAGTCAGGTGCCTTGTTAGCAGAAGTATTTGCGAAATACATCCTTGAAGTGGGTAATAGCTGACATTCTTCCGAGTAGCCGAAAGAAACCCGTTCCTTGCTGCCATTTCCCTAGCAGCTGAAAAGCCCAGTTAATTGCTGCCATTTTACTAGCAGCAGTATGGGAATAATGTCAGAACAGAAAACAAGTGAAAAAGGAAGGTTTTTATCCTAATTTTTAATTTCAATTACTTAAAGGGAAATGGTATGTAAGCCAAGTATTTCTAAGTGCCTCTCTAGTAGAGTGTGCTGGATGATATGTGGGCACTTAGAAATACTTGTAAATTTGTAATTGCATACATCATAATGTAGGCACATCGAGGCTTGAGTGAAGTGGCTTGTGAGATGTAGGAGGACACTCGGGCTGGGCGGCTCGTATGAGATAGAAACCATGTGATGTGGGGCCTATGAGGGGTTTAGCTGAGGTCCTAACCCATAAGATGTGGGGCCTGGGCAATGAGATAAAGGGATCGATTTGCCATGCTTTATTAGTTCAAACTTTTAGATTAAGTGGTTAATCGCCTGCATCAAATTAGTACCAGAACAGGAGGTCTTGTATTCTAGACTCTTCATGGGGGCCAAGGTCCTTACCGATGGAATGTGAAAATTGTGTTTCCCTATTTAGATTATGTAAATTTGTTATTATACATTGCATACTTGTTTTTTTTTTTCCTTTAAATTTAAAATCACTTGTTTGCAATTCTATTCACTTTTTCATCCAAATAAGTTCCTAGTTAATGTTGTTTCTAAGGGTGAGTTTCGATTCACGTATAGTATTGTTTTACACTGTAATTTTGTACGGAGCCGGTATTCCACACACTGTAGCATAGTGCATAGTGCATGTCCTGATGGTCATAAACTACCACACTGTTGGTTTATTACCAGAATTCTTATATGTATTAATTGTGGAATTCCAACACGATGTTTGGGAAGAGACTGTGCCTGGCCTACCATGTGTAATTAGCGTAGTAGTTGGTGCACTACACACCATATGTAATTATTAACGGGGTACAATATATATATATATATATATATATATATATATATATATATATATATATATATATTAATGTTCTTTGTCAATATCAGGTCCACACAGTATGTGGGACCCACCATGATATGCAGTCGGGGAATTCTAATCGTGAACGATCTCATGTGGTTCGGTCCACCTAAGATTTTTAACCCTTTTGAAGTAACATACAGTGGATATCCAAGTAATGTCACTTTCATGGTGTGGTCCATCATGATATATATATATATATATATATATATATATATATATATATATATATATATATATATATATATATATATCAGTGTTCTTTGTCAATATCAGGTCCACAAGTATGCGGGACCCACCATGATATGCAGTCGGGGAATTCCAATCGTGAACGATCTCATGTTGTTTGGTCCACTTGAGATTTCTAACCCTTTTGAAGTAACATACGATGAATATCCAAGTAATGTCACTTTCATGGTGTGGTCCATCATGATTTATAACCCTCTCATGGGAATTTCGAAAGGTTCATTGTTGAACACATGAACGCTTTCAATATGTGATACATAGCCCTATCACATATATTTCAACGGTGGATATCCACCTTCCTTATACACGTTCATTAAAAATGTGGAAGTGGAAATAGAACTTTTTAAAAAAAATGTAAAAAATTGTTCACAAGCAACTCAGTCTTACATCAAGAGAATAAACTTTAAAACCAAGTAGCAGTATCAGATACATAAAGCAGGGACAAATATCTCCTTCATTCAGTTAAAATGCTTCCATCAACAGGCCTATCACGCTGCAGACCTTCCCTAAGAGATGATTTTTGTAACAATCCATCCGAGCACTACATATATGACCAACCCAACCATCAGAACTTTCAATATTGCAGAACCATCAGCCGAATTTTCCTCTTCTCCTTCCACATCCGGAATGATAGAGTCGGAGAACTGCGGCTCTAAAATCTGATCTTCATCTAAAGCGAGATAATGAATACGTGAATATTCAGCAACGGGTCTCCTCGTAGGTCCCGCACTACGGTAATTTTGCCTTATAGCCTACAATGAATTTTAAGAAAATATTATGCGGCTTGAAAAATTATATATAAAAAAAGTAATCTCAGATAATCTCAAATGAGTGATTTCATTAACAAAAAATCAGTAGACAGAAACACACCAAAGGTGCGTCTATCCAGGATTATGAAGCATATAACGTACCTGATAGTTAAGCCAAGTTGTTGCGGCCTCCTCGAACGATTTGTATGACTGATGTCAACTTCCTGAATATCGATCCACCTGCGCTTTTGCATCCTCCCAATTGTAATAAAGGCCTGACACTCTTCCCTCAAATACCACATAATATTTCTTCATGATTTCCTGCGTGAAATAGGGGGTATTAGAATAATCATGAATTCATGTTGCTTGCTAATTGTAGCTTATATAAAGCCGATCAAAATCCTACAAATGATTGAAAAATTTACTATGTGGGTAATATTTCATATAAGCAGTCATGCAAATTTCACCAATAGTAATACATTCGTAGTCTCACCTCAACATTTCACAATCATACAATAACTCGACATCCGAATTTCATGTCACTGTGAAAATAGAATTTGTTTTAGTTGATTTATATGTATCTTGCTTACTGATATAAAATGTGTACAAGTTCAATAATCAAGAGAGTGCATTGTTGATTAGCATTCAGATATTATAAAGAGACAAACATCCATTAACATTACAAACTTGGATTTGTAAACAAACATATCACCCTGGATTGAAGAGAGCTGAACATCTCATAACAATTAAATAACCACAATAGTGCAAACATCACAAATGGAAACAAGCTAAACATCTCAAACCAATCAAACAGTAACACAGTATAGACATCACATATGTAGTTTATGCATTGATTCGGATGGAAATTCCCCTGATGTACCTGCAATAATGAGCAAAATATTTTCCAAGTTTGAAGTTAGATAATAGAAGAAACTGATTATCCACATAGGTATATCAATGATGGTCCGATCATCATTAAGAACAGTTTGCAGTAAGTCCAACCAGTAGTGTGTTGGATGCTCATCTAGCACCCAAATATCTATGCACAATCCACTTGATAATTATATATATATATATATATAACCATGATTCTAAAAAAACAGTTTAGTTGGTAAAGTTTTCAATTCCAGCCAAGCAGCACATTTTCAAACAACCAGATTGTGGTCCAGGAGCTTTTCCACCTACTCCTTGCGCCTCTCATGCTCCATTTTTATGAAGAAACCTGCGCTGACAATATCTTATTGCATCAACCTAACTGTGCAGACCTAATCTTCATGACTCAGACCATCTACCTCCTCTAGTATGTCCAACAACTTTTAAAGTCGGGTCATAGTCTTGCCCTATGCCATTGTTATGGTAAGGGTCTTGACGGCCTCTGTCATTTCCCTTATTTTATCACCTATATGATCACTTGGCTTTCCCTTTCTTCCTCAGGATATGTCACTAGCGGTGCTTTGACTATTTCTAGACCCATAAGAGGTCTCCATACCTTTTCTGCATCCTCTTTGACCACTGTTGTGATCCTTCATCAGGATGAAACGGTGCACCTCTGACATGATCATCATCAGAATTCGAAGATAGGCGAACAGTTACAGTACCATTGTCATCATAATCGAGTTCATCTCTGCTATGACATTTGCTGGAAAGAGGAGATGAGTACACTGTGCTGGCAAATGCACCATGTGCATAATCATTACCAAATAAATATGCCAAATTATTGTAATGCTCGATGTGTTTGCTACGCACTCTCTCAGCGTATGGATGAGACTGCAAAACAATCATTTATGTATAAGTAACTGTGAAGATTATTCAACAGATATACATAGTAACAACTGCACGATAAGGGTGTATTTATAGGGTCAGATGAAAGCCTTGATTGAAATGCTAATCTCACTTACCAAAATATAGCCATCCCAAACATCATCTGTTGCCACCACCATACTGCGGTCTGCATTCCACCTGAAACCACTGGCATTTAGCATATCCCGAACTGCCCAGTAAATTATTTTTTTTTAAACATCCGGAGACGGTTGAAAATATGCTTATTCTCTAACTCCATCCCACATTTGTTGAAAATTTTAGAGATGGTTGTCTTATAGGCTTCGGGCTTAAAACCAATATCACTTTTACGACCTAGATTGACTTGCTCGAGTAATGCATCAACCAATGCATTATCCGTTAGATCGCTCCACTGAATGCACGTTGTTTTCTTATATTCTCTGGTTCTTCAAGTTTTGGCACTCGAAGACACGGAGGGTGGAGCTTACTGTAGTGTCATCAAGCTTGTCTTTGTCGGGGTACCGAATATATTGCTCCTTGATGAAGTAATCTTCTTGGGTGAAGGTGTACTTTTGGAGGGGGTGGCAGTCCTATTCTTATCTTTCCCTCCCTTGTACAAGTTTGTAAGGAAATTCATCTTACCTACGTTGCAGTAATAGTCAATGGAAAATACAATCTAATTATCGAAATTAAAAGACGTAAATTACAGGTTTAGATAGATCCAAGCAGATTATAATAAAGAGTACTGCAATAACATTTAAATAAAGTGCTCACATATCTTATAATCCATATAAAATACCAGAAAATGTAATGACACAAACACCCCAACATCACACATCCAAGATTAAATTATCCAAACAAATAATACGACTATTACAATAATAAGATAAAATATTGACTGTGAAAAAAGGAAATTAAATTCGTTGTTGCATTCGAGGAAGGGTATCATTCCATATCTTCTTCATAATCTCATCCATCTTTTTCATCCATTCCTCTCTCACGCGGTCTGTCACAAAAGACATTGTGCGCTCCTCCTTTGAAACAGATACGTCTATAGGGGATGGCACGATTTCCTCCATACTATCTCTAATATCCTCTACTGTTTCTGAAAATCCATCTTCACTACTAATACAAATGAAGTTGTGCATAACACAGTAAGCTATAACAATTTTTACTTACGTTTTAAAATTGTATTGTGGTGCTATACGTAGTATAGAAAATCGTCCTTTTAAAAGTCTGAAATTCTTTCTTACGTAATTGAGCATGACGATAATTGAAGAATTCTTTCTTATTAACAGGCTTCCTCCCAGTACAAAATTCATTCAAATGATATCGTACACCTCGATAAGGCACTATAAATTCTAGCGTATGGGCATATCCTGCATCGACAACATAGTATTTTCCTACAAAAGTAATATATAAATAATAAGCACTAGGCACATTACATGCAACATATTTATATCAAATTTGCAATAGTTATTCCTTACCATGAGGCATAAGAAAACAATCAGGGCGACGAGTTAAAGCATTTTGCAAAACACAAGCATCGTTGACAGAACCATCCCAACCTGTTATCACATATACGAATTTCATATCGAAAGTACATGCTGCCATTACATTCTGGGACAAGAATCCTTTTCGATTTCGAAAGGTCCTTGATGCTTCTTTTGGCAAATAGGCTAGTATATGGGTGTCATCAAGTGCCCAAATGCAGTCCTACGAGAAACATATAGCTGAATTTTAAGTTTATATTACATGGACAACAATTTAAATGTACTATAATTATATATCTCCTTCATTGTATTACCTAAAAGTAAAGGCTCCACATTGGATTATCAGATATCTCTTTCAGTGTATGTAAACCGAAAAACTTTACGTATTCCGGATAAATGCCTATTACAGCATCAAGAACTCTATTGAAATGTCGACTCACGGTTTCACAAGACCATGAGAACTGATTGTCAATGACATGGTTACGCACGTTGTGACCAATAGTATGAAGGAACATGCCGACTTGTTCCTCTAAACTGCATTTCCTTGTATCAGACAACAAATTCCTATCTCTTAACAAAGAACACAACTCAAAGAACTTATCACGATCCATTTGTAGCTGTGTAAGACACTTTACGTCGCTCTTCTTGATGATTCCATTAATAAATCTATTTCTACTTATATGATAATCTCGAGGCAACGACTTCATATAATATCGACGATAGTATTTGGCAGCTCCCATAACACATGCAGAGGCTGCAATTGTGGATAATGCTGCTGCAATTTCGTTTTCATTCCAATCACTATTTGAAGAGTCGTCCCACGTAGAGTCATCACTGTGAGACCCCATGAGTGATATGTGTTCTGCCTTGTTACTTTTCCAAGTTACTTTGCTTGTAATATTTTCGAGAACAGAAAATTCCCACATGTACAGTAATGCCAAAGAACTGTTCATAATAATACTCATACAAGAATTCTACAAATAATGTATCTGTCACACAATATAAATTTCCTTGAACATAGTAATAATCCTTCATGGATCAAACGTAACAGAAGTTAATTTGTATGTTAGTTTATGCAAAAATATGAAATAGTAATCGGGCAACATAGAAAAAATAAAATAATTATAAATATATATCAATCTTCTCATAGCTACATCAAGTACTATTGCATAAAGTGACCAGTATACCACGCACCTGTTAACAGTTTCAAATGAAAAGTACTGGTAACTTTGGGGATCAAGACTCTTGCAAGGCTGGACTGCAGGATAGGGTTACAGTTAGTCCCGATAACAATGTATATTTCACGGTTCTATATGGAAACTTTCACAGTATTTCAGAAGTAACTATCATGCATTATGTGGATATTCATTTCAAAATAAACGAAAATATTAAGAAGTTCATCTTCACAGGCATAATTTCTTAGCATTAATCCCACAGAATGTCTTCTTATATGCTGCATACGAAACGTTGATAATAAAAGAACAGTGACGATCATTTACAAATGTCATTGACGTTGAGAATGTTCATCTTACCTCTTTTGTCATTCAACACCTACGATTTAGAGGAAACCCTAAAAATATTTCATATGATATGGAAGGTGGTTCTTCCTCCGGTATTGAAAATTTTATTATATAGCCATTCCCGATATGGTTCTGACTGCGAAAGAAGATCATTACTCCCAGTCACATTGACAAGTTAAGTCATGATTTATAAATGGGGGTGCATCCATCTATATGATTTTCTCCAAAATTGCAGAAATGTCACGGTGGTACAGCAGACTGTAAAATGCTATTTTGAATGTACTGCTTGGGTTGCTCGCATAGTAGGGGGAGAGGAAATCTTGGTCCAACACACATAGAGATGCGACATGCACTCATGGGGTGTATCGTCGTATACACAGAGATAAAGACTCCCAACATACAAGGAAAAATATCGAGTAGTTGGCGTTTTTGGATCCTCTCTTCCCTAATAATGCAATGGAATTCCATTTACATGCATCACTACTAAAAATACTTGTATGTAATACCTGGATAGCACAATAATCTGTGAAAAGATTGCTGTAGCAATTTCACGGCGATGTAATTAGGGCAACAAAGTTGGTACGCGCTAATCTATCGATCCTTAGAGGATGAAATAACGTTCGCATAGAACAAAGAGGAACAGACGAAAGCTTCCCATGTGCTGGATCTTCTGGATCTGTAATGATATTCTCAAGCAGGATGGTCAGTGAGGAAGAAGGGAATGGATGAGGGAAGCAGGAAATGAGTGAAGGAGTATGTGCGTTGATGGTCCGCAGGACTGGAAGCTTCCGTCTTTTATTTTTTCGCCACAGGGCGGTGCAGTGCAATGAAGGGGACGCACTGCACGATGTGCTGCTTACTGACAGGAGATAACGCGTGGTTATTCAAAAAATGGTTCGACGACGTACTCGGGTCTGTCGTCCACAACCGCTTTCAATTCCTATTCAAACATTGCTTAACATACGACCCAACTCATAACACAGTGCAACACCGCCTGGGCCGTGAATCCAAACACGCCCAACTCTCTCTCTCTCTATACACACACACACACACACACACACACATTGCATACTAGTTTTTTTTTTCTTTAAATTTAAAATAACTTTTTTGCAATTCTATTCACTTTTTCATCCAAATAAGTTCGTAGTTAATGTTGTTTCTAATGGAATTGCAGTGACGGTTTGCACCCCACTGCAATTGGGAGCAGAATTATATTTGAGATGGTGGTGGAGGCCCTAAAAAGGATGGTGTGAGCCCTGAGACCTTGTTGCCCTTTGATATCCCACCATTCACCGACTTCGAAAATCAAACCCCGATCAAACCTGCCAAGAACTGAGGTGGTCAGTTGGACTTCATCCTGTTGGTGATTCATGGGTTTCACCTGTTATTCAGGAAAAGAAGAAAACGAAAAAAAAAAAAAAAAAACTGGTTTGTGGACAGTGGGAGAGACTCGTTGATTATCATTCCCTTTATAATTACGATGGTAGATTATAATGCTGTAAGTTAGTTCTTTGCTTATGTGGGGTCCATTTTGTATAATATTGTGGAATAAAAATCACATTGATTGAATGATCCTAACTATCCAATTGGTGGATATCAATGAATTGTTAAAAATGTTATGGCTAACCCTCTAGATTCAACAGGGGTTTTTCTGATCAGTGATACGAGGACGATTTCCACTACCGCCCCTTGATTTGGACAATCAATATGTTGAGAATATGGAGCCACATTGGGCTGCCTTAGACCGGTCGTAGGACGGCTACGACCGGTCGTGGGGGAGCCACGACTGGGAGGCGCTCGACTGGTCGTGGGTTCGAGCCCTAACACGACTCAAAGTCCAGCGAGTTGTGCTGTTTTTTTCCCAGGGCCTAGGATTGGTCGTAGGAGAGCTAAGACTGGTCGTAGGGGCCTACGACCGGTCGTAGCGGAGCCAGGACTGGTCGTTGGTTACGCAGTTTGTTCCGTGAAACTGCGGATTTGAGTCCTTTCGCAACCGGGATGCGGAAGGGAAGTTGCCTAAACTATAAATAGGGGTTCCTAGGGTTTTTCTAGGGTATTCTAAGGAATGAGAAATATTGAAAAATATTTCTAAAGGTGTGGACTCAGGATTTTCTATTCTTCCAAGGGAGAGGTTAGTATTTTGCCTTGTAATCTTTGTTTCTTCATAGTGGAAGTTTGCATTCGTGATTTTTTACCCTAGTTTGGGATTTTTCCATGTATATCTTGTCTTGTGGTCTGTTTGTATTGCTTTGATCTGTTTCTAGTTTATATTTCTTTCCTTTTATCGTTTGTGGGTGAGGCCTGAGATTGGATCTCGGCCCACTGCGTTGTTGACGTGCTGCGCAACAACTGGTATCAGAGCTATTGGTTTAGTTCTATTGGGAGCGATGACGGAAGATGGAAAAACTAGAATTGAGAAGTTTGATGGTTCAAACTTTGCCTTCTGGAAGATGCAGATGGAGGATTATCTGTATCAAAAAGACCTCTACATTCCTCTAGAAGGAAAAGAGAAGAAACCAGAAAAGATGACAGATGATGAATGGTTTTTACTGGATAGGAAGGCTTTAGGAACGATCCAACTCTCTTTGTCTAAGAGCGTCGCCTTTAATATATCCAAGATGAAAACAACAAAAGAATTAATGGAAGCCCTAGCCACCATGTATGAAAAGCCCTCAGCATCCAACAAGTTTTATCTTATGAAACAGCTATTCAACATGAAGATGTCAGATGGTGGGAGCGTGGCTGAACATCTAAACGATTTCAATACAGTCACGAGCCAGTTGGAATCCGTTGGCATCGTTTTTGAGGATGAGGTCAGGGCACTATTGATCTTATCCAGTCTACCAGACAGTTGGGATGGTTTGGTGATTGCTGTGAGCAATTCTTCAGGGTCGACAAAGCTGAAATTTGATGATGTGGCTAGTCTGATTCTTAGCGAAGAATCTAGAAGGAAGGCATCAGGAGTTTCAGGGGATTCAAGGAATGCTCTAAACGTTGAAGGAAGAGGAAGATCGCAGAACAGAGGAGGCAATAAACACGGGCGTTCTAAGTCGAGGAAGAAGTCCAAGGGACCGAAAGACAAAGAAGGGTGTTGGCATTGCGACAAGAAGGGGCACATGAAACGTGATTGCAGGGCGCTTAAGAAACAAGATGGAAGCTCTCAAGGCGGGAAGAATTCAGTGAATCTGTCTGAGGAGAGCGACACAGAGGCGTTGATCTTGTCTCTTGATGCGAGGAATGAGTCTTGAGTTATAGATTCGGGTGCTTCATTTCATGCCACTTTATGTAAGGAAGTTCTGCGTGATTATGTGTCAGGTGACTTTGGGAGAGTCTACCTGGGTGATGATGAGCCGTGCAGTATTGTTGAAAAGGGTGACGTTCACGTCAATCAGAAAGACGGAACGATTTTGAAACTGAAGGATGTCAGACATGTACCGAGTTTGAGAAGGAATCTGATCTCAGTGGGGCAGTTGGCCGATACCGGTTATGTGACGACATTCACCAGTGATTCCTGGAAGATCACAAAAGGTGCCTTGGTGATATCTCGAGACAAAAAGGAAGGCAGTTTGTACGTGACTTAAGGATCGTATGGTTCACTCTCAGTCGCATCAACTGGAGTGAATGGGCAGTTATGGCATCAGAGGTTGGGACATATGAGTGAGAAAGGGATGAAAGTGCTGTTGTCAAAAGGGAAGCTACCAGGGCTGAAGTCTCTTGACTTGGAATTCTGCGAGGACTGCATATATGACAAGTAGAAGAGGGTAAGCTTCAAGAAGACAGGACGCGCTCCAAAGACGCATCTATTGAAGCTTGTTCACACTGACGTGTGGGGACCGGCACAGGTATCATCTCTTGGTGGCTCACGTTATTTTATTTCCTTTGTTGATGATGCTAGTACAAAACTGTGGGTTTATTTCTTAAAGCATAAATCTGATGTATTTGATGCGTTTAAGAAGTGAAAAGTTATGGTAAAAAAGGAGACAGGTAAAACAGTAAAGTGTCTCAGATCTGATAATGGGGGAGAATATTATGATAAGAGGTTTGAGGAGTATTATATAGCAAGTGGAATCAAACATCAGAAAATGATTCCAGAGACATCACAGCAGAATGGTGTGGCTGAGCGCATTAACAGGACCATCCTTGAGCGCGCCAGGAGCATGAGGTTACATGCAGGGTTGCCCAAAACCTTTTGGGCAGATGCTGTGAATACTGCCGTATATCTTATCAATAGAAGTCCCTCAGCACCATTGGATGGTGGGCTACCAGAAGAAACCTGGACTGAGAAAGAAGTGAACCTTACACATCTCAGAGTGTTCGGTTGCACTTTATATGTTCACATTGATGCAGAGCACAGAAATAAGCTGGATGCGAAGTCCAGGAGGTGCACGTTTATAGGCTACGGGCAAGATAATTTTGGCTACAGGTTTTGGGATGAAGAAAACAGGAAAATCATTAGAAGCAAGGACGTAGTCTTCAACGAAAAAGTGATGTATAAGGACAGTGTGCAGGAAAATAAGGCCGAGAAAAAAGAATTCGTAGAGTTGGAAGAGTTACCGGACATGGGTGTTACAACGCTACAGGATGATCATGCACAGGAGCATTATGAGGCAGAGCCACAGACACTGGTTGTGAGGAGGTCTACTCGGGAGAGGAGACCCACGGTCCGATACTCACCCTCCTTACATTATCTACTGCTGACAGATAATGGTGAGATAGAGTGTTTTGAAGAGGCATTACAGTCAGATACACAGGTTAAGTGGGAGCAAGCCATGGATGAGGAGATGGACTCTCTTGAGTCTAATCGTACATGGGAGCTAGTCACTCTACCTAAGGGTAAGAAAGCTCTTCATAACAAGTGGGTTTACAGACTGAAGGAGGAGCATGATGGTTCGAAACGGTACAATGCGAGACTGGTTGTAAAAGGTTTTCAACAGAAGGCAGGTATCGATTTCACTGAAATATTTTCACCGGTAGTGAAAATATCTACGATTTGCATGGTCTTGAGTATAGTGGCTATAAAGAACTTACATCTAGAGCAGTTAGATGTTAAAATAGCCTTTCTTCATGGGGATCTTGAAGAAGAAATATATATGCATCAGCCGACAGGATACGTGGCACCAGGTAATGAGAACAAGGTTTGCAGACTAAAGAAAAGTCTATATGGCCTGAAGCAGGCCCCGAGGCAGTGGTACAAGAAATTCGATAGTTTCATGTCGAGAAACGGTTTTAGGAGATGTCATACAGACCACTGTTGTTACTTGAAGAAGTTTGATATGTCATACATCATCCTTCTTCTGTATGTTGATGATATGCTTATTGTCAGTTCATGCATGAAGGACATCTCAGATCTTAAAAGACAACTGTCTAGAGAATTTGCCATGAAGGATTTAGGAGCTGCAAAATAAATCCTACGCATGAGGATAAAGCGTGACAGGGAAAATAAGAAATTAATTTTGTCACAGGCACAGTACATAGCCAAGGTACTTGATCGATTCAATATGGGAGGTGCTAAGCCGGTTAGCACTCCATTAGCCAACCACTTTAAGTTATCTAAGGAGCAAAGTGTAAAAACGCAGGAGGAACGGGACTACATGGCCAAAGTCCCATATGCTTCAGCGATTGGGAGTCTCATGTATGCTATGGTGAGCACGAGGCTAGACATTGCTCAAGCAGTGGGAGTTGTTAGCAGGTTCATGAACAACCCTGGGAAGGAACATTGGGAAGCTGTGAAGTGGATCCTCAGATACCTTGTGGGTACTAAGGATGTAGGGCTGTGTTATGGTAGATCGAAAATCAAGCTACAAAGCTACGTGAATTCAAATTTGGCAGGAGATATCGACAGCAGAAGAAGCACTACAGGTAATGTCTTTACTCTGGGCAGTGTTGCAGTCAGTTGGGCCTCTCAGTTACAGAAGATAGTATCTATCAGTACGACAGAAGCAGAATATGTTGCGGCTATAGAAGCATGTAAGGAGATGGTGTGGATGCAAGGTTTTATGGAAGAGTTGGGTAAGAAGCAAGTAGATTGCAAGCTGTACAGTGACAGTCAGAGTGCAATACACTTGGTTAAGAATTCAGTCTTTTATTCAAGGACCAATCATATTGCCATCAGATATCACTTCATACGTTCGTTACTGGAAGATGGATCGATTATTCTGGAGAAGATTCATATAAGTGAGAATCCTGCAGATATGTTGATCAAGGTGGTCACAAGAGAGAAGCTGAAGCTCTGTTCAGCTTTGATTGGTCTTCAGGCTTGAAGACGGGGATGTGGTGCACTTCGGATGAAGAAGACGAAGGTTTATGGCAATGTGTCTCCAAGTGGGAGATTGTTGAGAATATGGAGCCACATTGGACCGCTTTCGACCGGTCGTAGGACGGCTACGACTGGTTGTGGGGGAGCCACGATCGGTCGTGGGAGGCGCTCGACCGGGCGTGGGTTCAAGCCCTAGCACGACTCATAGTCCAGCGAGCTGTGCTGTTTTTTTTCCAGGGCCTAGGACTGGTCGTAGGAGGGCTACGACTGGTCGTAGGGGCCTACGACCGGTCGTAGCGGAGCCAGGACTGGTCGTAAGTTACGCAGTTTGTTCCGCGAAACTGCGGATTTGAGTCCTTTCGCAACCGGGATGCGGAAGGGAAGTTGCCTAAACTATAAATAGGGGTTCCTAGGGTTTTTCTAGGGTATTCTAAGGAATGAGAAATATTGAAAAATATTTCTAAATGTGTGGGCTTAGGGTTTTCTATTCTTCCAAGGGAGAGGTTAGTATTTTGCCTTGTAATCTTTGTTTCTTCATAGTGGAAGTTTGCATCCGTGGTTTTTTACCGTAGTTTGGAGTTTTTCCATGTATATCTTGTCTTGTGGTTTGTTTGGATTGCTTTGATCTGTTTCTAGTTTATATTTCTTTCCGTTTATCGTTTGTGGGTGAAGCCTGATATTAGATCTCGGCCCACTGCGTTGTTGGCGTGCTGTGCAACACAATATCTTTAAATCTATGCTAGATATAGTGTAGATATGTCAATGCAATTTTAAGGCCCATGCTTGGCCCAAGGGCCAAGCTAGTAGGTCCAAGCCCGGCCAAAGCCAGGTTGAGTTGGGTGGGCTAGCCAGCCCATTGCCACCCTTAGTTGTCCGTGAAAGCTCACGCACGACGACTTTGTATGTGAACATAAAAATAACAAACACTTTGATTTCAACCAGCAAATCAGTGCCTATTAAAGGGACGGTTGAGATCAATGATATAAAATTGTTGGGGCCCACAGCAGGCTGATGTCAACTTTCAGATGGATAAGATCATCTGATAATTATGATAATTTCACGGTATTCCAAGCTGACTACCGTCCAAGTGTACGGATCCAATTAGGAGCACTATAACTTATGATGCTGTTGGAGCACTAATTCATTTTAAAAAGTCAATAGAGTTATCCTTATCTGCTGTACGTAAACTTCTAAGAGTAAAGTATCCCAACGTCTACGTGTAACAGTATCTCTGAGCTGTACAGAAGTTGAGACTACACCATGAAGATGAGATGAGGGCCAGCCCACTCATCAAGTGGGTTATAGGTGTATGAAGATGGCCAATTTTATTTTATTTTTTGAAAACAGTCCATTTTTAGCATATAGGAGGCCCTGCCTGATGAGCGTCCCAGCCTGAATTTTTTTTCTCAGGTTGCTTATCTTCAGGTGGAGCCCATCTTATATACGGCTCATCTTTCTCATGTACTTGACAAGTTGGCACGTGTTCCACATGCAAAGGTTCATAAACTCGAGCTTTATTCAAAAAAAAAAAAAAAAGAGGAGGAAGAAGCAGTGACAGAAAGAGTAAAAAGCTCTCAGATACATGGAAATTTAGTGTAATGCAGGTGTTCTTCCATGATGTTGAGGATCGGGTCCACCAGGAACTTCCTTCTTGCTGTCCATATATATCATCATGGCCCTAACACGTCCTCTACGATCAAACGCAACGCCATTATCAAGGCCATCCGCCGCTGACTGCATGGTTGAAATCTCACGACTCACCCGTGCTTCCGACATTACCGTGCAGCCTAACAAAATGATCACTAATAACATCTTTGCCACTCTTGAACTCGCCATCTCTCTCTCTCTCTCTCTCTCTCTCTCAAAAGCTGGAAGAGGGAGTTTGGAATGTTGTAGCAAGCTGAAATATATAGACGGGAAGGTGTTACTGGGAGATGAGAAACGTTGAAGGTTTTATGGAGCATTAGATTTTAAATATGGTTGTCCACATGTAATCGACAAAATCCGACTCTGTTTTTGTCCACATGTCGGACGTGGAGTGTGTTGTCCTCACCTTCACTTGGCTCTTCATACCAATGCTTTCTCATATGTGCCGTTTTGTCAGTATTCCATATCTCCATCCTTATATTACTGGATTTACCAACGCTGGGTGTGGATGAGCCAATGTTGCACGTGTATGATCTGGTGGTTGGGCCCATAATCACATGAGTCACTCGACTCATGAGTAAGGGATTTTGCTAAAAATAATTAATTTGGGGAGTGGGGAGTCGGTTCTAGTATAAGATATCTACTAAGTAAAGAACAACATTAACCAGTGAGGCATGCATGCATAATAGTACGGTTTTGTATAACATTCTATATTACTTATATTAAATCTCATTAATTTAAATATCTATTACTGCAGTGTCTAACCATGCATCAACAATACCATTCATTCATTTATCTATCCATCCATTTAAATATCCATCCGTTCATTTATCCATTCATGTATTTATCCACCCATTCATCTATCCATCGATCTAGTCATTCATTTATTTATTCATCTATCTATTCATCTTTTTTTTTTTTCTTTTTTTTTCTTTTTTTTTTTTAATTTTAAATTTTAAATTTTTTTAAATTTTAAATTTTTTAATCTATCTAGCCATCTATCTATTCATTGATTAAATATTTTCAGTCTTGCTTACAGATTTCTAATATTCTTAATTTTATATGGATTTTTTGAGACATATGCTCTACTTTTAAATTAAAACTTGCAGAGGACTTTACTCGTTGGGTGTCCCATTAAAGCAGTTGAGGACGGAGTTGCAATCGATTTATTTATATTTTAAATTGTTATTGTAATAAATTAAATGGTGAAAGTTTTACTTCAAACATTAAAATTATGGAATAATTTGGATGATGTTGAGTGATGAAAGTTGTACCTTGAATACTATGATTGTGTAATAATTTGGATGATATTTTCCTCTATTTTAATTTTAAGTAGATGTTTGTTTGATTTGTGATGAAATTGTGGATGAAAGCTTAAATATTTTGAATAATACCCTTTGCTGCGGTGTCACGGTCAGTGTACCCAGGTGTCGAATTTCGGATCACGACAGTTACTCATCCTAATATTGTCAATTTATAAAAATTAAATATCAAGTTAAATTGGGTTAGGCTTTTAGGTCAACCTACCTTGGATGAACATCAAGTCCTTTTGTTTTGTTTTGTTTTTTTTGTTTTTTTTTTTTTGCTATATTTTAAAACTTTTTCATTGTTGATGTTGTTTTTGGCTCGCCCCTTTATGACCCTGGAATCTCACACGTAAGAAGAAAAAGGTGACCCTGGTCTTGCCAGGGGACCCTCCGATGCTAAAGTCAGAATCTGGACCTCTTGTGAAAGGTTTTTCAGGGCAAGAATTTTTGCATACATTTTAACATGAAGATCCTTGTATTTATAATAGCGTCGTACCCCATAGGGCTTTCACATTTCTTAGAGTAAATCCCGTAAATGTAAGTTACAATCTTTGGGGATCTGTAATCTCTGCTTCCTCTAGATTCTCGGAGATTATCTTCTTATCCTCCGAAGATCTCGTGCAGAATCTAGAGTTTCACTAGGTAATTTTCGGATATCGAGCGATATTGCTCTGCCAACGCTTATTTTTCCGACATTGTCGGTGCTGAGATAAACTCTACGGCTGATTCTCCGACTACTATATTAATCGACTCAATCCTTGAGTCAGACTGCAGTTTGGCGGCTCTAGGACCGATTATTCTCACTCTGTCAGTTTAGGCTTTCCTCTGTGAGGCTTTTATTGAGCCTTAAGGTGCACTTCCTCTCTTAGAGGTTTTTCTTTGCGGCTCTGGACGTTTAAGCTATGGCCAGGTCAGGGACCTCGCGGTCCGAGCTACGTCTCTCCACCTAGCATTCTTGTGGACTTTGGGATTTATTTGGGCTCGACGTCCAATGAGTTCGAGCCATTGCTTCACTACTTTTCCGATCCTCTGGCCGACTTAAGGACCTGTTATATTTCCCCCCTAGTAAGCCCCCCTACTCCGTGCATTGTCCTAGCCGGTTACGGAGTACTCCGGAATTGAGTCGGACTGTATTAGAATCGAGTAATGATGAAGCATTTATTGAGTATAAGGCGGTTTATGCGATTTCTGAGAAATATTACTTTGTTCGACCACGCGTCGACTCATTTATCGAGACCGCACGAGCAGAATGGCCGTCATTGCAGCGTCGGAATGTATGAAGGTTGGACACGTGGCTGCACATTAGTCGACAATGTATGGTGAGCTGCCACGTGTAAAGTCGAGGCACTCGAGGAGGCGTCCTCCTCATTTAATGTTGAATCCATGTGGCAACTCTATAAAAGGAGGTCGCCCTAGTGGTTTTTTACCAGTTCGCGCCTTCTTTCAATTTTCTCATGCTTTCGCCTCTTCCCACCTTTAACGAGTTCTAGCCCTGTAATCCTTTGCGCACTCTCCTCCTTTTGGCATTTTCAAATTTCTTCTGGTGAGCTCCTTTTTCTTCTTTTTTTTTTTTTTTTTTTTCTTTTCTTTTTAACAATGTCTGGCCCCACAAGCCATAGGGAGGGAGAATACAATGGTGGGGGTGAAGAGAGTGGCTTTTGGTTGGCTTCAGAATCACCTTCACTATTGCCGGAGGTGCTGGAAGGGCGGACCTCCTCTTTTGGCATTCGCAGTGGGTTTTAAACCCTTCGGTAGAGAGGCCGGTGGCGTTAGTGGAGGCATTGGGTTCGCTTCCTGATCGTAAGACGGTTGGGGATTCCTCTGGACGCCATGATTTTGAGGGGGGCGGAGAGGAGGAAATTGAGATCGAAGAATGGGTTAAAGGACCCGTACCTTCAGTGACGACGGTAGAGTTGTTAAAGATTCGGTCTGGGTATCACATTTCAACTCAATCATTTTGTCTTTTACTCAGCCAGGAGAGTTGCCCGACCAACCTCCACCTAGAATAGTTGCGATTTTTCTTGTTGCGCTGCAATGCGATCTTCGGCTGCCGCTTCAAAAGATTGCTTGGGAACTGCTAAGAAGCTTGAGGATAGCCCCGGGACAAGTTGTACCGAATGGGTGGAGGGACTTGTTCTGCTGCGTGGTGCTCTAGGTCGAGACATGACAGCCTGAGCTCAGTGTGAATGAGTTTCTCCATTTATACCAAGTACGGGCTTACGCCCAGCATCCCGGCTAGTTCTTCTTCTGCTCCTGGCGGAACACCGGTGGGCCCTTAATAACTGACTCACCTTCCTCGAACAAGCACTGAAGGGATAAGTGGTTTTGTGCCCTCAGTAGGTGAGAGTCGGCAGAAGCTGGACCTATCAAGCCCTTTGTTCCTTGAGCTTTTTGTGCAGCAGCAGGTAGAGTTGATGTAGTTTACCCTCTCCCCCCCCCCCCCCCCCCCTTTTTTATTACTCGCTTATACTGAATCGAGGAAGTAACTTCTCTTCTTTTCAACAATACCGAAGCAACTTCCGAACCTTGACTTAGATTAAGAGTTTCCGAGCTCTTGATTCGGAGAGGAGATCTTGTAGGCGGCTTCTCCAGCCCAGACTCCTTTTCGAGTGGGGCTTTGATTCCGCAATAACCGGTGAGAAGTTCTCTCTACTTACCCCCCCTTTTTTTCTTTTTTGTCTGTATGATTGGACTGACTCTCATTCTCTTTTAACTGCAAAGATGTCTGAGGCTCGGCCTTCTCTTTGTCCGCTGTTTCAAATCCGACCTCTGCCTCGCTCTAGCTCTCGGGCCTCGAAGAGACATAGGATGGTTTCAAAGGGCCCGAAAAGGACTGCTCCCCCTGCTCCCTCGACTGTCATCAAGGTTAATGAAGGTGCGGAGGCGACTGAAATGGCCATCTCAAAGACAGGGGCTACTGCTCTGAGGGCTGAGGAGAGGGAGCCATGGAGGACAAGAACAGTTGAGGAAGAGAGGATAACCTTTCACAAGAAGGTTGAAGAGATCCTTTCTTGGGCGAGTCGGCAGATATTCGTGGGGAAGTTCTTCGGCCTTCTGGAGTCGGCTTTCATGGACAACACGCTTGACAAGATCGAGACGTTGTTGCTCGAGGTAGCGTCACTATCCCCTGTAGTTATTTCGTTCTAGGATTCTCTCATTCTAAAGAGTTATGTTCTCTTTTTTTCTTTTATGTGCAATTCGCCCCTTGCCTGCTGAAGGCCCATGCTGAAGTATCCGCCCTGGTCATGCGTGCTGTGGAGGCGGAGGCTAGGCTGTTAGATGCTGAGACTTGGTGGTCGGAAGCAAGTCTTGGCTGTTGTTTGCCAAGTCTCAAGCTCTCTTTGTGGAGGGCCAGCTCGAGAAGGAAAAGGTTACTCTTGTGTCAGGCATGACAGAAAGAGATCGCATGGCCTCGCGATTGGAAGAGGCCAGGTTGGCCTTCGAATAGGTAGCCACAAGCGGGCCGTGGCTAAGAGAAAGTTTCAGGAGCTCGCGATTGGAAGAGGCCAGGTTGGCCTTCGAATAGGCAGCCACAAGCGGGCCGTGGCTAAGAGAAAGTTTCAGGAGCTCACGAAGGGGACTAAGGCTACCCTTGCAATTGCGAGAGAGTGGTGGAAGAGTTCTTTTCATCTTCGGCTTTTGAGGAGGGGCGGACCCTCATTTACCGAGAGGGTTACGCCAGGTGCATTGAAGTGATGAAGGAAACTTTTTCCCACCTAGATCTGTCCAGTTTTGATGAGGGCGAGTCACAGTTTGGTGGCGAGGCAATTGCTAACCCCGAGGCATACACTTATGATGCCTCTGCTACTGCTCCTGATGCAGCTCCATCAACATCTATTGGGTTAGCTCCTGGTGCGGTGGACGGAGTTGAATCTTGAAGATAGTGTGGTGGAGCAAAATTCCTTTCTATTCCCCACATCTGCTTCAAGCACTTTAAGCACAGTGAGCTTCGAACTCAAGCAAATCAACAGCGACGAGCGCTATCTTTTACCGTTATTGAGTACTTATCGTTGTATCATTCCAACACAATTGTAATCAATGATCTGACCAATGTAACACTTTTTACTGAGCAATGAATATATGTTTTTTTGCTTATTTACCATTTTACACATTTTTTTGCAAGTGTTTAATCAATTAAACCGAGTATGATCACTTTTAACCGAGCTATGGGTAATATATCTTAAGATACTCAACATTCCATGGGTGAGGCAAGAGCCGCCCTGTTAGGTCTTCTAGTCGATAAGTACTTGGTCGGATAGCATTGACAATTACGTAGGGCCTTCCCAATTGGGGCCCAATGTTCTGCTCTACTTTCTTTAGTGTTTTGAAAGGTTCTTCGGAGGACTAGATCTCCCTCTCAAAACTGCTTGATTTTGACTCGGACGTTGTAAGACCGAAACACCAATCGTTGGTAGGCGGCCGTTAGAAGTTGAGCCAGTTCTCTTATTTCGTCTAGAAGGTCGAGGTTAAGAGTCAGCAACTCTTCATTATTTTTCTCATCAAACGAACTTACTCGGGCAGTAGGTAAGCCAACTTTCACGGGTACGACCGCTTCTGAACCATAGGCTAGTGAAAAAGGAGTTTCTCATGTCGCAGTTTGAGCTGTGGTTCAATATTCCCAAAGGTCTTTGTGAAGTTCTTTAGCTCATGCTCATTTGGCTTGGTCTAGTTTAGTCCGTAGGTATTGTTTGATAATCTTATCACTACAAGAAAAATGGACAAAGGCTACAGCTAAAAACCGTAGCTAAAGCTCTTTTGCTACGGATCTAGTTCGTAGCACGTCCGTCGCTATTGGTGGGATAACTAAAGATCTAGTTACAGATTATATCCGTAGCAATAGATATCAATCGCTACAGAATGAATCCATAACAATAGATATCAGTAGCTACAGATAAAGGCTGTAGCTATAATTTTTGTAGCGAAATGTATGTACAGCTACGGATAATAGTTATGGTTTTCAGAACAATAGCTACGGTTAAAATTTATAGCTATTTTTTAAAAAATTAATTTTTTTTAATAATGGTGCAATTTTTTTAAAAAAATAATGGTGTCTGTTTCCATTGCAAGAACCTATTATGATTGATAACTCATTTAAAATTAATGCTGATAGGAATAATACATAAAATGCAATCAGGAAAAAAATGATGCATTTATTACAAATAGCAATCAAATCATACAATGTATCCCACATTCACATTTCTAAATAAACAATACTTCACTTTTCTTAACCTATCATAAGAAGATAGAGCTTCTTCTTTCCCTGAAACTGCAGATGTAACTTCTGTGGAGTTTGACACAAGATCACTTTCAAGTTTTGAAACCCTTCCCTTGATTAAGTAAATTTCATCCTCCAATGACTTCTTTAACTTGTCAGCCTGTATAAAATAATATTTGTAGACACAATCAAACAAGCATGCCTTTGTACACATCAAAAGAAAGAAAGATAAAAAAAAAACTCATTGAAAATAGGGATTGCAACTTTCAAACAAATGAGGTTCAGGATACAGGTATGTACCTCAAACTTGAATATATATATATATATATATATATATATATATATATATATATATATATATATATATATATATATATATATATCATAAAATATTTAAATTCTTAAGAGTATCAGATAATAAATCCAAGTAAAAAATCCAAACCATTTATAGCATGTGATCCTTGTTGGCTTGTGCCTCCCCTTTTAGTTTTTCCATCTCTTCCTTTGCTTTCTGCATGTCCTCAATATGCTATTACATATATAACTAACAAAATTGAAACATACTTGTAGAAACATTACATAATAAGAGAGAGACATGAGTAAGAAAAAGAGGAGAGAAAAATTAGGCCAAAATGTTTCTCATATATATATATATATATATATATATATATAGAGAGAGAGAGAGAGAGAGAGAGAGAGAGAGAGAGAGAGAGAGAGATCAGGTTATAGGTTTAGGAATTCGGGTTCGGTTTTAGGTTACGGTTAAGGTTATAGGTTATAGGTTATAGGTTATAGGTTTAGGTTTAGGTGTATATTATAGGTGGGTTATAGGTTATAGGTTTAGGTTTAGGTTTAGGTTTAGGTTCAGGTTTTAGTTTAGATTGAGGTTATAGGTTATACGTTTATGTTATAGGTTACAGGTTTGGGTTATAGGTTTAGG
The DNA here is from genome assembly GCA_037074715.1 of Magnolia kwangsiensis. Taxonomy (NCBI): domain Eukaryota; kingdom Viridiplantae; phylum Streptophyta; class Magnoliopsida; order Magnoliales; family Magnoliaceae; genus Magnolia; species Magnolia kwangsiensis. The sequence continues at coordinate 10,890,231 of CM073573.1, read as the reverse complement.
TTTAGGTTATAGGTTATAGGTTTAGCTTTAGGTTAAGGTTATAGGTTACAGGTTTAGGTGTAGATTATAAGTAGGTTATAGGTTTAGGTTTAGGTTATAGGTTTAGTTTATAGGTTATAGGTTAGGAATTCGGGTTCGGGTTCGGGTTCGGGTTCGGGTTCAAGTTTAGGTTTAGGTTAAGGTTAAGGTTATAGGTTTAGTTTGTAGGTTATAGGTTTAGGTTTAGGTTAAGGTTAGGGCCCGTTTGGCCAGTCAGATTGGAAGGGATTGGATGGTATTGGAAGAGATTGGAAGTTAAATTTCGGGACCGGGCGTGCCAAACAGAGTCGGTGATCTGATCCCAATCCCATGGATCTTAAGATAATCCATCGACAACACCATCATTACCTTTAAATCCCATCCAATCCACCCTAATCTGTTCAAATTTTCCTAGGACGTGTTTGGTTCGAGGGATTGGAAGGGATGAGAAGGTTTAATCCCAGGATTGGCTGGGCGTGCCAAACAGATTGGATATAACAATTCAGGGATATAGCAATCCCATGGATCTCAAGACAATCCACTGGTAACATCATCATTACCTAGAAATCCATGTCATCCACCCTAATACTATTCGATCCCTTCCAATCCACCCGGCCAAACGGGCCCTTATAGGTTTAGGTTTAGGTGTAAGTTATAGGTAGGTTATTGTTGAGGGTCAAATATTACATATTAGATCCCACTTATTACCTAATTTTACGAACGTGGTACCGTTTAACGGCCTGATTTAATCGTGTTTGGGATGCAGGGTGTATTTACGAGTTTGGATTGAAAAAGATGCTAAATGTATGGAATTGATGCTCCAGAATCCCCAAGGCAAGGGACAAACTCCAGGGAACCGAGATTGAAGAAAGTACACGCCAGCAATCCAAGAAAATTAGGCCATTCACGTTACATGAGCCTAAAAAGTGTCCAAAATACATGATCACAAGGTTCTCACCATTTTTTTGGCTCAAGACTTCATATATGGGCTAATGATCATAAATTAACCATACACGTCGAATTTCAGCCATTAGATCCTTATGGAAGTGGCCCAACGAGCAGATTAGCCCATAAATTATCAATCTGGGGCTCACTTGATCTCTGGATATGCCTCATCCTTGGTATCAACACCTTAAATTATATGGAGAATCAGATAGATGGAGGAGATTTTGTACATACATCATGATGGACCCCACATGTGCATTGCATGTGCGCAGTGTGAACGTGAACCAGCCATGCACCCATGCACTCATAGTCGGTCAGTAGGCGCTGACCGACAAAAATCTAAGAATTTCCAAAACGGGCAGTGTCTTTACACTGCCCGTCTGATTTTTAGTAGTGGGGCCCACCCATTTCACATTTTAGCAATTTGGATCGTTCATTGTGTACAGAAGGGGGGGGGGGGGGGGGGGGGGGGGGAGTGACCATCGCTTGGCTTTCCTTTTTGACCTAAACACGTGTACGCACGTGGATCGTCAGGAAACGCAGGATGAACAGTGAAAGAAAAATATCAGTGGACCGCACTAAAACTTGACCAAAACCACCCCTTCTTATCTGGTTTTTTGCCATGAATTCAATGGATGTGGTGGATTCTTTCGGAAACATCACTGTGGGGCTCACTGAACACATCAATGCACTTTGTTACGTAGGAACGCGCAACCGTAAAACACGGCTGATACAGGCCATTCTGCAATCATGGTTAGGATCAGATCCACGATCTTGACCATTAAAACTTATGAAAAAGAAGTCCTGATCGTTCCCAAGAAGTCAGATCAGGTAGATTTGATCATAAATTTCCAAACTATTCATTGCACGAAAGACTGTCTTTGCGATTTCGCAATAGGAAATAGAGCTATGGTTTTTGGTTTCTCTATGTTGCGTAAAACTCCAGCCCAACCGACCTATTGTTGTCTATAAAAGGACGTAGGAGAGAGAGCAGAATCCAATCTCGGTTTGGGCTTCAACGTAGAACGTGAGAGAGAGAGAAAGATAGTAGTTTTTTTTTTCTTTTTCTTTTTGTTTTGTTTTTGTTTAAGAGGTCCAGCCCATTCATGTTGGGCTGAACCTCTTAGCTAAGGCTAAGAGGTGAAGCTTGTGGTGTGATGGGGTTGATCCTACTGCTTGGATGCATGTGATGAACTGATGTTTATTCTAGTTTGATTAATAGGAATGCCTTTAGTTTTTAATAGTTTGTTGTAACTGAAATTACAATAGATTTGTGATAGCTTTGAGTATTTTCTTTGCATTATAGGGTTTGTAAATTTAGAAACTCTGTTGTTTTCCATCGTCTCCTGGTCATGGTTGGATGACGGAAACCTTCCTAGCATTCATACATCCCTTAGATTGGATGTGGATTGGTTTAATTCTGTGTTTGCTTTGTCTTATAGGCATGGTTTTGTGATGGAATCCATTCTAATTGACACCCATCTGATCTCTTGAAAACTAGATTAAATGAAGTTCAAAATTAATTTTCAGGTTATATCTTCCAACTGAATGAAGATGGGACTCGAAGTCCAGTTGAGTTTATGAATCGACTGTAGATCTCCCTGATCTCCACAAGTGGATCCTCTGAATCCCTAGTTTTCTACCTTTGATTTCTCTGAATTTTAGATAAATATTTCATTATTATTTCGTAAATTTATTTGATTTAGATTTTGTCTTAGTCTAGTTTTAGTTTTGGTTAGTTTTTAGATTACGTACAAGTTTCAGTCCCTGTGGATTCGACCTTGGTCTCACTAAGTTTATTACTACCTCACAACCCTATACGTGGGGAGTGAACCAGTTTTTGGCGCTGTTGCCAGGGATTGACGACTACGATTCTCTGAAATTAATTGGTTTTAGAGTTAGATTAATATTAGGATTTACTAACTTTAGTTTTATATTTTTCTTTTTATTTGATTTTTAGAACTAACTTTCCTATTTTGTAGGGTCATTGATAGATCGTCTAAATTAGTAATTTCGTCCTAATTTATTTACTTTCTTTATTTTTTAGATTAGGTCTTATCTTCTAGATACTAACTTGGGTTATTTTTTTTGTAAGTTTTAACTTAGGAATCTCTAACCTGGTAACTTCTTTCTAACTTCTCCCCCTCTTACTTTCCACACTGTTGTATGATCTTTTCTTTTATTTTTCTTAAGAGTAGATTTAGAGTTAGGGTCTCACCATGTATATGCACGAGTGAGAACGTCAGTATACTAAGAAGAATAATTTATATTGGGATGATGACTATGGTAGAAATCAACCTATGTCTCAAACTTTTCTGAAACTATTATTGAGAACCAACCAGAATATAATGATCCACCGGTTAAGAAGTCCTTATATGAGCATATGCAGGATAATAATTACACCCCATGGATTAACATAACAGTACGTTAGTGTTGGGATAATTATAATTATGGGTGTGAGGACTATTATCACCCATCAGATAAGAAGAAAACAATGTCTGATTATATTATGAGTGATAATAAGTATTACCAACCATCATATTCTCCCATGCATAATTAGTATGACTATAACCAGTGAAAACATCAAAATTGGAAAAGGGAACCAACAACATGTTCTAATGAGTATTCTCTTGGATACCCTACCTTTAAAACTCAACCAGAAATAATCCAAGAGGATTCAATTCAGTATACCATGAGATGTCTTGCGGAAATGAGAAAAGTGATGGAAGCACTTAATTCGTGCCTCAATAAGGTAGAGGAGACTTGTTCATCCCAGCCACAATTCATTCCAGAACTACAATGCAAGAAAAGTATCCTAACTCACTTTTGGAGAACTTTAGAATTTGGAATGTGGAGTTGGATTCCATTAATGAGCATACGGTTCAATTTTTTGATGAGTTGATCTCGATGACTATTCAAAAGAATGGTGAAGAGACAAGGGTTTCTTTCAAATACAATGATGATAACACACTTCACTCACATGACACACTTGAGTTCAATGATAAGGAAGAAGTTAGTCTATGTGAACCTTAACCCAATCTGGGAATATAATGTGAGGAAAGCGATCCTATTCGAAATATGCACTGCACGAAATTAGACGATGATGCGTATTGGGATGATGATCATGAACGTGCAGCCCAAATTCTCCTAGAATCAATCTCAAGTTTGGTCCAGGTCAACGATCAAGACGTACACGAAGTGGTCGATCATAATGAGTCACTCCCTCACCTAACATGTTGATTTAAAGGTGGAGGATGAGCCCCTTACAACCGACCATTTTAACTCTTGTGAAATATGTTTGGACCATTCCTCTGAATCGATTGATGATGTGATTCAGGAGAAGGACGAGTTGCTCGTTACGATCATGGAATTTGAAACCACTCAATTGAGGCCACCATCTGAGCTGTATACGTTTGACAATTCAACACCTCGATTGAGTAGTTTTAATGAACAAAGTGATCACATCGAAGCTTTCCTTATTGATTTTCAATCTGTCTGTCCAGGATTAAAGCAAGAAAGTGTACATCCGTCCACTTTCAAGGATGATGGATTTCTTGGGTAGATCATCACGAGCTCCAATGTGAAAAATAAGTCACACTCAGTTGAACTTTTCAACTCTTTGGATGATTGCTTGACACACTTTGTAGATTCAAACAATCCCTTGTCAAAAGATAAAGTGGATGCCTTACAAGACAACATCTCGGTAGTCATCACTGACCGAGAGAACCCTTATTCTGAAGCCCCTTCTTCCCCTAATCCTAAATGTTTACCATTAAAGGAGGAAGATCTGACAATGGAACCGAAGTCTGATACTTCGGAATGTGTTGAGACTACATCATTTCTTGCGAAGTTTTTTAAATTTTATTTACTTGTAGTCTCTGATTCACCATGGGATACTAACGTTGAAACTTTTTCTGTCACAGGTGAATCGTATATACTTTGGATACCTCAACAAATTCAATGAAAATTTTCTTATGAGGTACATAAGTTTCTTTGGAAAGTCATGCTCCAAGGTGTCCAAGACTATTACAAAAGGACTTTTGGATGATCCTGTTGAGGAACTTACTGAGAAACTTATCAAGGTACTGGCCAGAAGAGGAACCTTATAGCATGACTGAGTACTTTTTCCCCTACTTTCATAGGACTAGGTTAGTTTGCTTGATGTCATTCTATGTTAGTTGGTTTTATGCCATTAGGTTAGTTTGCTTTTTCGTTGTTTTAGGATAGTTTACTTTACTCTTGTGTGGACCCGCTCTCACGCTGCAATCTCTTTGGTAAAAGCTTCTTGATTCCTTCGTCCAGGTACTATCTTCCCATCACTTCTCATTTACTTTCATTGTCTCATGTGTATTACAAGCTCATATCTTTTACATTGAGGACAATGTAGATTTTTAGTTAGGGTTGGGAGATTAAGTTACCTAATCAGTGTTTGCTCGGTCTTGAGCGAAATTTGTGAAAAAAATTTTAAAATTTTTTGGACTTTCTTGTGAATTCGATGTGATTTTGAAGGATATTCGTGATTTGAGAAGTATAAGATACGGAATATTAGTGATTTACTACTCGTGATTTAGTTATTTGTTAGATTTCACAGTTACATTCGAATTATTAATCCATGATTAGAAGCTGTAAACATTGATTAAGTCATGATTTCACATATCGCATCTCGCTTACACATTAAGGTTTCAGTTCGATATTGAGGGTTTAACTTGGTAATCACTAAGCATGAAAGGAACCAGCCCAAAATTTTTTACCATCAGTTATAAAGAAGGATTGAAAGGGTTGGTCGAATAATCTTCATCATAGGTTCGTTCCCTATAGGTGAAGATTTGATTTTCTAAGGTTGACATTCGGAAGAGGCTTGATTGCCGGTTTTCACTATAGGTTTGCTCCTTATAGGTGAAGATCTGATTCCCCTCAGCATTACTTTAAAATTATATATATATATATATATATATATATATATATATATATATATATATATATATATATATATATATATATATATATATAAAAGTCAAAAGCTGGAAGAATGAAAGAATGATCTGTGAGGCATGTTTAGTTTTTGGGTGTCCTGAATGCTCTTCTTGGTTACCAATGATATCATGAAATAGCGAAATGAATTTTAATGATGATAAGCCGAGACTGCACTATACACTCATGGAATTCAATGTTTAGAATTGTTCTAATTGATAGATTAATACCTTTGAACTTGATTATGAAGTCTACCATGCACTTGCATCCAAGAGAAATTAATGTTCAACACTCATGAATCGTAGAATTCTAGTATCTGGATTGTTTTCAAAAATCACTCGAGTTCATAAAAATTGTCCTATAATTCTCAACTTATTTTTCACGTACTTTGCTCAGGACTAGCAAAATGTTAGTTGGGGTTTGTATTGAAAGTCAAATATTACATATTAGACCCCAGTTATTACCTGATTTTACGAACATGGTACCATTTAATAGCCTGATTTAATCGTGTTTGGGATGCAGGGTGTATTTACGAGTTTGGATTGAAAAAGATGCTAAATGCATGAAATTAATGCTCAAGAATCCCCAAGGAAAGGGATGGACTTCAGGGAAGATCAAAGAAAGTACAAGTCAGAAATCTGAGGAAATCAGGCCATTCACATTACGTGAGCCTAAAAAGCGTCCAAAATGCATGATCAGAAGGTTCTCACCATTCGTTCGGCTCAAGACTTCATATATGGACTGAGGATTATAAATTAACTGTACATGTTGAATTTCAGCCATTGGATCCTTGTGGAAGTGGCCCAGCGAGTAGATTAGCCCATAAATCATCAATCTGGGGCTCACTTGATCTCTGGATATGCCTCATCCTTGGTATTAACACCTTAAATTATATGGAGAATTAGATAGATGGAGGAGATTTTGTACATACATCATGATGGACCCCACATGTGCATTGCATGTACACAGTGTGAACGTACACCAGCCGTGCACCCATGCACTCATAGTCGGTTAGCAAGCACTGACCAACAAAAATCCAAGAATTTCCAAAACGGGCAACATCTTTATTCTGCCCGTCCAATTTTTAGTAGTGGGGCCCACCCGTTTCACATTTTAGCAATCTAGATCATTCATTGTGTACAGAGGGGGGGCGTGACCATCGCTTAGCTTTCCTTTTTACCTAAACACGTGTACGCACGTGGATCGTCAGGAAACGCAGGATGAACGATGGAAGAAAAACATCAGTGGACCGCACCAAAACTCGACCAAAACCACCCCTTCTCGACTGGTTTTTTGCCACATATTCAATGGAAGGGGAGGATTCTTTTGGAAACATCACCCTAGGGTCCACCGAACACATCAGCGCACTCTGTTATGCAGGAACGCGCGACCATAAAACACGACCATTACAGGCCTTTCTCCAATCATGGTAAGGATCAAATTCACGATCCTAACCGTTCAAACTTACGGAACAGAAGTCCTGATTGTCCCCAAGAAGTCAGATCAGGTAGATCTGATCGTAAATTTCTAAACTATTCACTACACGTAAGACTGTCTTTACGGTTTTGGAATAGGAAACAGAGCTGCGGTTTTCGGTTTCTCTACGCTGCCTAAAACTCCAGCCCATCCGACCTATTGCTGTCTGTAAAAGGACGTAGGAGAGAGAGCAAAATCCAATCTCGGTTTGGGCTTTAACATGAAGCGTGAGAGAGAGAGAAAGATAGTAGTTTTTTTTCCTTTCTTTTTCTTTTTATTTTGTTTTTGTTTAAGGGGTCTAACCCACTCATGTTGGGCTGAACCTCTTACCTAGGGCTAAGATGTGAAGCTTGTGGCGTGATGGGGTTGATCCTACAACTTGGATGCATGTGATGAACTGATGTTGATTTTAATAGAAATGCTTTTAGTTTTTAATGGTTTGTTGTAACTGAAATTACAATAGATCTGTGATGGCTTTATGTATTTTCTTTGCATTATAGGTTTGTGAATTTGGGAACTCTGTTGTTCACCATCGTCTCCTGAGCATGGTTGGATGAAGGAAACCTTCCTAGCATTCATACATCCCTTAGATTGGATGTGGATTGATTTAATTCTGTTGTTTTCTTTGTCTCATAGGCATGGTTTTGTGATGGAATCCATTCTAATTTACACCCATCTGATCTCTTGAAAACTAGATTAAATGAAGTTCAGAATTGATTTTTAGGTTATATCTTCCAACTGGATGAAAATGGGACTCGAAGTCCAGTTGAGTTAATGAATTGACCATAGATCTCCCTGATCTCCACAAGTGGATCCTCTGAATCCCTAGTTTCTTATCTCTGATTTCTCTAAATTTTAGATAAATATTTCATCATTATTCTGTAAATTTATTTGATTTAGATTTTGTCTTAGTCTAGTTCTAGCTCTGGTTAGTTTCAGATTACGTATAGGTTTCAGTCCCTATGGATTCGACTTCAATCTCACCGAGTTTATTATTACATTACAACCCTATACTTGGGGAGTGAACAGTTATAGGTTATAGGTTTGGATTTACGTTTATGTTTAGGTTATAGGTTATAGGTTTAGATTGAGGTTATAGGTTATAGGTTTAAGAATTCGGGTTCGAGTTCGGATTCAGGTTTAGGTTTAGGTTTAGGTTATGGTTAAGGTTTTAGGTTTACGTTTAGGGATTTGAGAATAGGCAATAGGTTATAGGTTATAGGATTAGGTTTAGGTTTAGGTTTAGGTTATAGGTTACATGTTTAGGTTTAGGTTTAGGGATTTGAGAATAGGTTTAGGTTTAGGTTTAGGTTTTGGTTTAGGTTTAGGGATTTGAGAATAGGTTTAGGTTTAGGTTTAGGTTTTGGTTTAGGTTTAGGTTATAGGTTTAGTTTATAGGTTATAGGTTTAGGTTTAGTTTAAGGTTATAGGTTTAGGTTTAGGTGTATGTTATAGGTTATAGGTTTGGATTTGGGTTTAGGTTTAGGTTTAGGTTTAGATTGAGGTTATAGGTTATAGGTTACAGGTTTAAGTTATAGGTTTAGGTTTAGGTTTAGGTTTAGGTTATAGGTTATAGGTTTAGTTTATAGGTTTAGGTTTAGGTTAAGGTTATAGGTTATAGGTTTAGGTGTAGATTATAGGTAGGTTATAAGTTTAGGTTTAGGTTTAGGTTATAGGTTTAGTTTATAGGTTATAGGTTATAGGTTTAGGAATTCGGGTTTGGGTTTAGGTTTAGGTTAAGGTTAAGGTTATAGGTTTAGGTTTAGGTTAAGGTTAGGGCCCGTTTGGCCGATTGGGTTGGAAGAGATTGGATGGTTTTGGAAGGGATTGGAAGTTAAATCCCGGGATTGGCCGGGCGTGCCAAACAGAGTCGGTGATCTGATCCCAATCCCATGGATCTTAAGACAATCCATCGACAACACCATCATTACCTTTGAATCCCATCCAATCCACCCTAATTCATTCAAATTTTCCTGGGACGTGTTTTGTTCGAGGGATTGGAAGGGATGGGAAGGTTTAATCCCAGGATTTGCTGGGCGTGCCAAACAGACTGGATATAGCAATTCAGGGATATAGCAATCCCATGGATCTCAAGACAATCCACTGACAACACTATCATTACCTAGAAATCCATGCCATCCACCCTAATACCATTCGATCCCTTCCAATCCACCCTGCCAAATGGGCTCTCATAGGTTTAGGTTTAGGTGTAGGTTATAGGTTATAGATTTGGGTTTAGGTATATGTTTAGGTTATAGGTTTAGATTGAAGTTATAGGTTAGAGGTTTAGGAATTCGGGTTCGGGTTCAGATTCGGGTTTAGGTTAAGTTTAAGGTTATAGGTTTAGGTTTAGGGATTTGAGAATAGGTTATAGGTTATAGGATTATGTTTAGGTTTAGGTTTAGGTTTAGGGATTTGAAAATAGGTATAGGTTTAGGTTATAGGTTTAGGTTTATGAATAGGTTATAGGTTATAGGTTATAGGTTATAGGTTTAGGTTTAGGGAATTGAGAATAGGTTAAGGTTTAGGTTTAGGAAATCGGGTTCGGGTTTGGGTTTTCAAGTTTAGGTTTAGGTTTAGGTTAGAGAGTTGAGATTAGGATTAGGTGTAGGTTTAGGTTTAGGGATTTGAGAATACGTTAAGGTTTAGGTTTAGGAAATCAGGTTCGGGTTTACTATCGGGTTTACATTAAGATGTAGGTTTAAGTTTTAGGTTTAGGTTATAGGTTTAGGTCATAGGTTTAGGTTTAGGTTATAAGTTTAGGTTTAGGTTATAGGTTTAAGTTTAGGTTTAGGGAATCAGGTTCGGTTTCGGGTTCGGATCGGGTTTAGGTATTCTCTAGTATTATCTACTACATACTAGTAACATACAACCAATATTGGGGGACCATACCATAAGCTACAAGAATTTCATATCCTCCTAAACAAGGTATCCTCCATTGATAACATATATATATATATATATATATATATATATATATATATATATATATATATATATATAATAATAAGTTCTTTATTTTCATTTACATTCGCAAATACATTCATTATCCATCTAAGAAAATTGAAATAAGTACTGTCACTTTATGACTAACACTTGAAAAGGAAAATCATGCATCTTATCTTATCGCCATAATTGACGGCACGACGGACTGGCTTGGGGAACCATGTGATACATCCATCCCCAGGATGATTGTGGGAACTCAAGAAATCAGGGGAATGAAAAGTGAGTGTTCAACTGCAAGTAAGGAATTCATTCCACCAAGCTGTTGAAAAGAATGGAAAGGAGGTTGTCAGCTAGACAGAGAGATCACACTGAAAGTCCATAGGGAAGGGATATGATATTTCAGTGACAACTTACCTTGGCATTTATCTTCAAAAGAACATTTGTCAGGCATTGGTCATTGACTCTTTGAGGCGCAATGCATTGAGTGACAATACTAAATTCTGGTAGGTTCTTTTTCTTCCATGGACCTTCAGAAATGGCACAAACTCATACATTAAATGTAAAGTAGAACAAAAATAACTGTCTTCATTACATCTGCTCCACTCTAACAAAAAGTGATGCTTACCTTTTTGTGCCAACTGATGAATATAAAGTAGCATGCCATAAATGATTCATGTCAAACAACAAAAGTTGCCAACTTAACATGTCAATAATTCAAAAGCTGAAAGTTACAGAAAAAAATCTTCATATGTCAGGAAGAATATATATATTTACAGAAGTTAGAAACAGTGGTGGTGTTTGTCCAGCTTGCACAGGAACACTACACAATACCAACAGCTCTGCCATACATTATGTTACAGTCTCCAATCTTCCAATAGCATTCACAAATGATGCTTTTATCAGTATAGTCATTCATAACACTGATCTCACAGCTTTGGGACTCTCATGAGAATTCAACTTCTGCATAGTTGGAAATTGAGGCAGTGTTTGTACTTATTGATCAGAATTAGACATTGGCTTTCCATTTGAAGCCCAAGGTGAATTTTTTTTCCTTCTGTACTTCATTTTATTTGTTGGTTTATTTTTTGAACTGTTTAAATGACATCCTAAGATTATTTTAAGCAATGGTTTAAAACATAGATTGGACTTAGGCGTTGGTTTGATCCAACCGCTAGTCCGTCTGGTTAGACCCAACTCTGTTTCATTTCAGCCAGAAAATCTGTTCAATCTAAGATCATAAAAATAGAAAAAATAAATGAATAAATAAATAACAAGTATTCCATTATTTTCATAGTGAAACTATCTGATTTTCAAGTCCTACGCATGAGCTTTGACTGATATAGTTCTTTTTTTTTTCTTTTCTGCTCAACTAACTAGGTGTTATAGTGATACGGCCGCTTTGCCGGCTAGTTCCAATCCAGAACCAATCTGATCATACAACCAGGAGTTGGGTCTCGGTTTTAGAACTAGTTCTAAGATCACCAAAATAAGGTAAATATTAAAACAACAGATAACATAACATAGGCTATTTGGTTATATCTCAAACCAAACCAATCAAACTATCACCTACGAGATTTTCATATAATCAGTCAATGAAAATCATTACTTTTAATAGAGAGCAACTAAAACATGGATGTGAAAAATGATGTATCAAAGAAAATGATTCAAGATTGAAACATCATTGGATTCATTTGCTAGGACAGGTTATGCGGATGTCTTTCTTTCTTTCTTTCTTTCTTTTTAATTTATCTGCTAGATTTAGTGCATGTCAGACAACAAAAATCAAAATACAACTTCTAATATTGGAAGGTTGAATCTATTCAATCTCCTGTAGGAGGAAAAATTCTCTTGTGACCCAAACATCAGTGCCAAAGGACTTTTGGAATTATAACATTGAGAAGAAAATGGAGAGACATATATGAACAACAACAACAACAAAAAATTGGCAGAAACGTCATGATATAACTTACAAGTGGGTCACAATAAGTTTTCTTTTCTTTCTTTCTATAATATGACTGTATAAAAGCTAAAATGATGGAGTTCCTTTTTTCTCTTTACTCATAGCTAACAAGAGTTAAATGATTAGGCAACAAAATCACAAATGCTGAACATGGAATCTAGTAACAATGTATCATGAATATAAAAGACATCTTATGCAAATGAATTGACTAAATGTCAGCTTGCCAAGTTTGAACTGCATGACCCATACATGTATGCAAAAATGCAGTATATTTGATTAATGTGTCGGGAAGCATTATTCTAACAATAGATAAGCAAACTGTTGGGGATGGTGATTCATTACAGAGGGTATTTCCCAACCCAACTACTTAACTGTTGGGGATTCGCACGGCACTCTTGAAAGCAAGTAATGCTTTGGCTATACAAAGAAATACAACAAAAATTAGATCTATATTCCTGCATTTCTGTACGTGTTGGAATAATTGAAACTATTTGAACATTAACACCATATGTAAACAACATTGCTATAAAATTGGTTTTAAAAGTTACAAACAACATAAACAACTAAAATCTCCAAATTTGTAAGCCCTAAAATCCCCAAATCTATAAGCCCTAAAATCCCCAAATCTAGGTAGGATTGTTGGGTAAGGTGGGCTACACGACCCATTGCGATTGACAACTCCGTGGGCCCCACCTAGCATATCAACAGGTTGTATGGCAAATAAACATTCCAGTGGAATCCACCCTAAAATCCGAATACCCTAAATTGGAATTGAGATTGAGAGAGAGAGAGAGAGAGAGAGAGAGAGAGAGAGAGAGAGAGAGAGAGAGAGAGAGAAATACCTTAATCTTGCTGGAGATTTAAAAAGAGGGAAAGATGGAGAAACACACTCTCCCTCTTTGCAATCTCTATCTGTTTGCAACGACCGCCCTCCGTCTCTGCAATCTCTCTCTGTTTGCAATGACCGCCCTCCCTCTTTACAATCTCTCTCTCTCTCTCTCTCTCTCTCTCTCTCTCTCTCTCTCTCTCTCTCTCTCTCTCTCTCTCTCTTTATCTGCAACGACCACCCTCCCTCTCTGCAATCTCTCTCTCTCTCTCTAGAGAGAGAGAGAACGAAATAACTGTGTTTGGGCAAGGCTCTGTTTTGAGTGCGTGCCCAAATTTGGGGGTTTTTGACAGACGGACGTAAACGGTCTGATTGGGGGCTCCGTGGGGCCCATCATGATGTATTTCCTTAATCCATTCCGATCCATAATTTTAATAAATTATTTTAGCTTATCACACCAAATTTTAGGTATATTGAAGATCTAAGTGGACCACACTATAAGAAGCAACAGTAATTTAATATCAATGTTTCTTATCGTGTGGTCCACTTGAGCCTTCGATCTAGCTAATTTTTTTTCTCATCCACTAAAGTAATATTTAAAAACATATAGACGGCTTAGATAGAACATATAGTTTCTTTTAGGCCTCATAGAGCCCCTTACAACACTATTAAACATTAATGGTGTATTGACTTTTTTGCTACGGATTAAAACTGTAGCAAGCTTAGCTAAGGTTTATATCCGTCACAAAAAATAAACGTGGTCTGAATCCTTTGCCCCCTTTTATTGGTAGTATATTGACTGCTTCAACTTGATCGTTTGTCGGCGGATGACGCAGGGACGAGTATAAATGTTCCTGTTTCCTAGATTTCAGCACATTTTCTGATACTGCTTATTATCAAACTGCTTCCCGTTGTCAGAGACAATATTTCGAGGTATCCCGAATCAGCAGATAATGTTTTTCCAAACAAAATCTATAATCTTCTGCTCAGTTATCTTGGTTAAGGGCATCGATAGCAATGACGGCAAACTTAGTCTGCCCTTTCCCTAGAGGGAATGACCCGATGATGTCGATTCCCCATTGGGCGAAAGGCTAAGACCCGGCCATTGACGTCAACTCTTCAGGTGGCTGTCGAGGGATAGCGGCGAATCTCTAGCATTTATCGCAACCTTGAACGAGCTTCCAAGCGTCTTGTTGAATGGTCGGCTAATAATATCCTTACTAAATGACTTTGTGAACCAGAGATCGGCTACCCGAGTGATTGTCACAAATGCCTTCATGAATTTCACACAGAACATAGTCGGCCTCACTCAGTTTTAAGTATCGTAGGAGGGGTGCGTAATATCCTTTCTTATATAGTATGTTGCTAAGCATGGTATAACGAGCGATGCGATTCTTCAGTCATTGGGCTTCGGCTCAATCTTCAGAAATTTTTCCATCCTTAAGATATCGGATGATCGTGTCGACCCAGGATGGTTCAAAATCAATGGGGAGTAAGGTGGAAGATTTAGTTCCCCCGATGCTTGACTCGGCCACGAATTCGATAGGAATAGATTTGGGGATATCATCCTCGCCAGCTGAAGCAAGCTTTGCTAGAAGATCATCTTTGGCATTCTTGGTCCTTGGGATCTGGGTGACAGAGCATTGGAGAAACCCAACAATCATCTCTCTAGCCTTTGCAAGATAAGCTTTCAGTCTTTCCTTCCTAGCTTGATATATGTTGGATATCTGATTGACGACTAGTTGGGAGTCGCTATACACATTCAGGTGAGTGACCCCTAAACTGGCTGCTAGCCGAAGCCCTAAGAGAAGAACTTCATATTTGGCTATGTTGTTTGAGGCCTAGAATCCAAGTCTCAAAGCATACTAAATGGCTGTATGATCAGGAGTTTCTAGGACTACCCCTGCCCCGCTTGCCTGAGAGTTGGAGGAGTCATCAACAAAGAGAGACTAGAAGGGTGGGCTTGGAGGGACGTGATCGGAAGGATTTGCTGAGTCAGCTGCAAGAACTTTAGGTTGTACTATGACTTCGACGATAAAGTCTGCCAAGGCTTGTCCCTTCATTGCGGTTTGGGGCTTATAATTAATGTCGAATTCACTAAGCTCGACTGCCCATTTTGTAAGTCGTCCGGAGGACTCTGGTCTCTATAGTCTTTGACGTAAAGGCTGATCAGTCATGACAGTGATTGAGTGAGCTTGGAAATATGGCCGCAAGTGTTGGGATAATATAACCAGTGCCAAGGCCACTTTTTCCAAGGTCGAATATCTTGTCTCTGCTAGAACGAGAGCCTTGCTGATGTAATAGACGGGGAGTTATTTGTCTTCATGCTCTCGAATCAAGGTCGAGCTTACAGCTGCATCAGATACTGCTAGATAGATCAGCAATGGCTCGCTTGGTTCAGGCTTAGAAAGCAGCGGTGGCGACCCCAAATATTCTTTGATCTACTGGAAGGCGCCTTTGCAGCCTTCTATCCAGTCGACAATTTGTCGACCCTTTAACTGCTTAAAAAAGGGGAGACACCTATCAGTAGCTTAGGACATGAAGCGGTTTAAGGCTGTTACTCTTCCAGTTAGCCGTTGAATGTTCTTGATCATCTTAGGGGACTCCATATCAAGTAGAGCTTTAATCTTTTCTAGGTTAGCTTCAATTCCTCGTTGGTTGACCAAGAATCTGAGAAATTTTCCTGAGCCCACGCCGAATGCACATTTGCTCAGATTAAGCTTCATCTTATACTTTCATATGATGAAGAACATTTCCTCTAAATTGGTTACATGGTCAGCCGCTTTAATGCTTTTGACGAGCATGTCGTCAATGTAGATCTCCATTATTTGTCCAATGAGTTGGGCGAACATTTTATTGACTAGTCTTTGATAGGTCGCTCCAGCATTCTTTAACCCAAATAACATTACTCGGTAATAATAAAGACCTTTGTTAGTGACAAATGTAGTTTTTGATTTATCAGAATGATGCATTACAATTTGGTTATACCCTGAATAAGCGTCCATAAAACTGAGTAGTTCGTGCCCCGCAGTACTATCAACTAATTGATCAATTCGAGGAAGGAAAAACTATCTTTCGGACAGGCTTTATTTAAGTCAGTATTGTCTATACAGACTCACCACTTCCCATTAGCCTTTTTGACCAACACAACGTTTGCTACCCATCAGGGCAGTATACCTCTGCAATGAAGTTGGCTCTGAGGAGTTTTTCCACCTCTTCCTCGATTACGGCGTACCTCTTGGGGCTGAGAGCGCACTGTTTCTGATGGATCAGCTTGTGATTCGGGTCGATATTAAGTCGGTGAGTCATGAATGAAGGGTCAATACCCGGCATGTCTTCATGAGTCCACGCAAAGACATCGACATATCGGCGTAACAAGGCTATCAGTTTCTCTTCAACGGCATAATCAAGGACGATCCAATTCGGACAGTCTTTGAAAGTTTTGGCTCATCCAAAGGTACTTGGACGAGTTCTTTCATGGGCTAGCCGCGTCTGGAAGATTTGTCGTGCGGATCCAGGGTTTCAATCGTTGTGACCTCCGTAGGTGCTTGCAGGGCAGTAGCATAACATCGTCGAGCGTCATGTTGGTCTCCTCTTACCACCCCAATGCCATTCTCAATTGGAAACTTCATGGATAGATAATAAGTTGAGACGATGGCTCGAAGGAGACAGAGGGAGGGTCGATCGAGAATAGTGTTATAAACTGAAGACTGATCAACTATTAGAAAATCGATCAAAATAGTGGCTTGACTCGGCGCCTCCCCAGCAGTGAGCGGAAAGCTAATTGCTCCCTCGGGAAGAATCTGTCCGCCAAAGAATCTGACCAACGGAGTTGTAACACCCTGAAAATCGGGGATCGTGTAGAAACCCGACTCCCGAGTTCCAGACCATCACTTATGCAACAAATATGATTATGATTCAATCTTGTCTAAGTTAGAGCATTCACATGAGTAAGATTATAACAAAACTGCAATTCATACTCCAGATCCAGTGATAAAATTCAAGCGAAAGACTGAAGAATATATATATATCACTGTATGGAAAATAAAATAATCTCGAACTGTCTCCAAAGTATGAATACATCACTAAGTCACATATACATAAATCAAACTAAAAATAAAATGTCATATAACTGTCCAACTATCAAGTCCTGCCGATCCAGGCCACCTACGCAAAGCCGTCAGCGAACTGCATATACGAGAACTCGTCCTAGTCCTCGTAGAAGTCTGGCTCTATGTCTTGAATCACCTCGTCACCTGCATCTAAGACAGAGTCTGGTAGGTGTTGCAAACACCATCCCGTAACGTGAGAGTGAGTGATCAACTCAGTGGAATCATAGAGCAAAGATTAGCATGTTATCAAATCAATCACACGATAATAGTAAAGCAGGCAATCAGACATTCCTAGATACTGTTGTTAATACAAGAATGAAATGACATGATAGATGCCCTCACCGACATACTCCCTCATGTGACACCATCTTACATTCGCGGCATGCTTTCTTTCCTCAGTGCTCCACATCTTCCAGGCACATGCAGTGCGATATAGATAATGATTACCGGATTGTTATTAGTCCTTTCATACAGCAGTATTGGAAAACTAAGGTACTTTCCTTATATCAATCCCAACACAGATCCTGTCTAGGGTCGTCACTCCTAGTAATCTCATACGATGTTATATTTATAGGTCCCTGCAAGGGCTGCCAGGGCTGTTGCTCGCACTCGTTGCACCGCTCCCCCATCACCTTATCAATACAGGCCTATTTGTACTCTTGTCGCTACGGAAGGGTCGTCGCCTCCCGTAGACTCAGAATACGCTCGAGGTCACTACAAAGGGCTCGTCACCAATCAGAGTAGGCCAATAGCTCGAATGTAGTGTCCTATACCACCACAATCGGCTCATGAGTCAAAGGTGCTCACTGGTCACTATGAGGAGGTTTGTGGCCCCAGCGTAGGCCGACAGTTCAACCACGGTGTCCCATACCACCATGCCCAGCTCATGAGTCTTTATGGATCAAGGTACCATGGTTATCAGGATTTTCAATGGTAAGTTCAATACCCTAGGTTTAAGCAGTTATGACCCATACATGGTGAACATACAATGGCCAGTCGGGTTACTTGACGGGCTCGACTAGTATGAGCGCATCTCAAGCTGAACGACATGAAGTGCATGAAACACTTCGTGTGGCCTAACCACTGCCGCCAACCCAAAACACGACTCGCGTTCATCGACGCGTCGTTCGTGGCAAATAGAAGCTAACCACGAATTCAATCCATTACCGACTACCTGGACTAACGTATAGCCCCAAGCATTTGTACACAACATCAGTAATCATATGAGAGTAACCGAAATGAATATAAATAATACAAGCATGTTGACACATATTATAACATACAATGTAAGCAAATCAACCAACACATGCATTCCATATATATAATGAAATCAATTTATGTAGCCAACATGGTGAAAATCATATACATCAGCATATTAATTGAGAATTCAATCTCAAAACTAATTCACAACACCATTTACTCAATACATACTAATACAAACATTTATACAAACACTTAGTTTACACACTTTAGTCTACATAGCGTATGTCGACCCAAAGTGCGCATTAGGGCGAATCTCTTCGCCAAACAGATCATACACGCATTTTTAATATCATAACACGATAAATACCCATGACAATCATTTCAGTAAAATATGGACATATACAGTATTTCCTACAAATACCTAAAATACTCTAAATCTCATATTTTCTGTACGCAGTCGAAATGAAAAACGGACAGCATGTTCTACATGTTAAACGGTGTTCTCATCGATAATCTACTATTAAACAACATTGAAAGCTTTGAAATCAGTCAATCTAAGCGTTTAAAATCCTCACCTTTCGCCGTAGACGCGTATCGATTCGAATAGAACGTCTACGCTTCGTCAACGGTGTTATGGCGACCTAATGCACAAGATACATAAGCTATTTCGATATTTGAATTGAAAGAATCCTTAAAACAACTATAGGTTAGGGTTTTCTTACCTAGAAATGAGTTGGAATCACCGAGAAGGTGATTTGAATGCGGTGGTTAAGCACGGGCAGAAGCTGTAGCAAGTGACAGGAAATCTCTCCCACAACTCTCACAATCTCTCACTTTCTCTCTCTCTCTCTCTCTCTCTCTTTGTAGGGTTTAATAAAAATTCGGATGGGAGAGATATGAGAGGGTTTAAAGCCCTTATATACGCTAAAACCTCACCTAAATAGACTTAGGACAAGGGTATACTTGGGTTATAACCAAATCGGGTCTTTTTCGATCCAAAAGAGTGTTTCGGGAGGTCCCCTGGCCTAATGCGATCGGACTTAGGCTCATGTATATCAGATCCTGCTCACATGAAGTTTTTAGTCAGGTACAGTTCCCAGATCGCACATGGCGGACCAGTTTTAGTTCAGCGGTCACGGAGACTCGATCGAGGATTCCAAGTACACTGACCTGAATGAGAAATTTGGCTGAGTTCTGACGGTCAGAACGCTTAATAATAACGCGCAACGACACGTGCTAGATTTTGAATTAAATTTCTAAATCTTTACCTTTCCTCACTCTCTTCACTCCAGGCTCAATGAAATAGCTTCAGAACATCGGTTGGGCTTGATTTTCGAAATGATTGTTAAGTCCAGCTAAGCGGTCATAACGGTTTAAGATTGTGGATATCGGACTTTCGACACGCAGTCTAAATCCAATACGAAGTTTCAAAGGGTTCCTGAGAGCAAACGGGTTTAGAGTTTAATCCTACATTTCAGGGTACTATAGCATCATTGCTTCTACAAGTTTTGGGTCTTGTAGAACATATTTAAAGCGATCAGCACTAATTTCACAGCTATTCTAGTATAGCGCTAGTTAACTTACGCTTAATTTCTAAAGGGATTAATCCTAAGTGATTTCTGATCGAGTTGGTACTCGAGTCTCTGTACGGGTTTTTTCAAGGCGTTACAGGAGTCCTCACAGGTCTCTTAGCTGATCGTTCGATGCCCATTTTGTCGAACGCTTGCATAAACAGTACGTCCACGGATGAACCTGTGTCGATAAGAGCTTTGAAGACTTGATGATTTACAATAGTAACATTGACGACTAAAGCGTCATCATGTGGGTGATGAATGCCATTCGCATCTTCTTCGATGAATGCTATAATATATTTTTCAAACTTTCTTTCTTTTGGAGGTCGAGCCAGAACCATGACTTCGGACTCAAGCTGATCAATACTCCTTGCATGCTTTTTCTTAGCATTTCTTGAATCGTCTCCTCCTTAATGGCCACCGATAATAGTCCAGATGTCTTCAGTGGGCCGATTGTCGTTTGGGCGTTCTTCCATGGTTCTGGCTCCTGGATCGGAGTGCTTGTCGAGATGGCCCTCCCGGATGAGCCTCTCGATCTCTTGCTTTAGATTATAACAGTCACTGGTGTTATGTCCATGATCACGATGGAAATGGTAGTATTTTCCTTTGTTCCGTCTGTTCGGATTGCTCCAAAGTTTGTCTGGCCAGTTGATGAATCCTTCATCTTTGATCTCCATTACTACCTGCTCTTGTGGCTTGTTGAGCGGAGTGTATGTTGAAAATTTATGATCAGGCCATTTTCTTAACCTACATTTGTCACAAAACCGATAATCTTTTCATTTTTTACCACTAGCTGAGTCAACTTCTTTTTTGGCAGGATCTTTAGCAGAGTTTTAACGATTTAGGAGGTTTCACGCAGGATTCGGGTTTCATTGGCATCGACATATTTATCTGATCGAGCCATGAATTCAGCCAGGGTAGCAGGCGGGTTTTTGTCGAGAGATGCAAGAGACGGCTTGTCTCGGACACCTTTCATAATTGAATTTAGAGTTGTCTTGTTCGAGTGCTTGCATACTTGGAGCGACTCAAAAGTGAAGCGCTTGACATAGTCCTTGAATAACTCTCCATTTTTTTTGGATTATATTGTTCAGGTGCGCAGATGACTTCAATTTTTTCTTTCCACCAATAAAATTGGCGACGAAAGTGTCGCTAAGTTCGGTGAATAAGTTAATTGACTTTGGTTTCAACTGTTTGAACCAGAGCCGAGCTACGTCAGCCAAAGTGAGAGAAAAGGCCCAACATATCACAGTGTCCGAGGCATTATGCAGTTCCATGTAAGTCCAAAAGGACTCAACATGCTCGGTTGGATCGGTTTTGCCGGTGAAAGGTGTAATCTATGGTAGATGGAATTGCTCCAGCAACCGAGCTTGCATAATTTCCTCTGTAAATGGGGATGCTTTACCTCGGGTCTTGTCTGACCTAGGTTTCGGTTTTGCTTCATATCGGCAATTTCCTCCTGCACTTCCCTCTTAAAATCCTGAAGGTCAGCTTTCCGAGGTTAATCGCTATCGGCCGTGCCCTCTACCAGAGGCCTGCTGCGCTTTCTCCTATCTATTTCATTCCGAAGATTGGTGGCAGGTAGTGGGGCAGTCACAGAATGAGCGGGTACATGCTCGACTGGACCCTGGTGCTCACTTTGTTATTGAGGGACGGATCGCGGAGCAACAGGCTGAGGATCGGTGAATTGTTATGGAGCATTTGTCTGATCGCCATCATGTTGAGGTGGAGCATGTTGGCGATGGATCTGTTCTAACATTTGGTTCGTGAAATTTATATCGGTCCTTAGTTCCTGGACCTCCTTATCTAACCGCCCATTGCCTCGGTTCTAGTATGTCTGGTTGAAACAGAGGTCGTCGGATGAGCCGTTGAGCCTTGTCGGTTGTTAGGTCGATTCTGGGCTCCGTTCGTACCTGGCGGGCCTTCAGTTGTAGGTGGTCTGGTGATCGGGACCTTGCTGGGCTCGTTTTAGATGGTTCTCCTTGTTCTTGCCATTAGAGAGTGCTCTGTAGCCGGAGAAAATGACTTTTTGTATCGTTTCCCATAGACGGCGCCAAACTGTTAATGCTATTTTTGGCTCACCCCTTCTATGACCCTGGAATCTGCACACGTAAGAAGGAAAAGGTGACCCTAGTCTTGCCTGGGGACCCTCCGATGCTAAAGTCAGAATCTAGGTCTCTTGTGAATGGTTTTTCAGGGTGAGAGTTTTTGCATACCTTTTAGCATGAAGATCCTTGTATTTATAATAGTGTCGTACCCCGTGGGCTTTCGCATTTCTTATAATAAATCCTATAAAGGTAAGTTACAATCTTTAGGGATCCGTAATCCCTGCTTCCTCTAGATTCTCGGAGATTATCTTCTTATCCTCTGACCTCTGATGATCTTGAGCAGAATCCAAAGTTTCAATAAGTAACTTTCGGATATCGAGCGATATTGCTCGACCGACGCTTCTCTTTCCGACATTGTTCGTGCTGAGATAAACTCTATGGCTGATTCTTCGACTACTATATCGACTGATTCAATCCTTGAGTCAGACTACAGTTTGGGTGGCTCTAGGACTGACTGATCTCACTTTGTTGCTTTAGGCTTTCCTTTGTGAGGTTTTTATTGAGCCTGTGCACTTCCTCTTTAGGAGGTTTTGCTTTGTGGCTCTGGACGTTTAAGCTACGGCCGAGTCAGGGACCTCGCGGTCCGAGCTATGTATCTCCACCCAGCATTCTTGTGGACTTTGGGATTTATTCGGGCTTGACGTCCAATGAGTCCGAGCCATTGCTTCACTATTCTTTCGATCCTTTGGCTGACTCAAGGACTTGTTATATTTTCCTGAAACAGTCATGTATGTGAAAATGTGGATGGTTAAAAAGAAAATTGATAGTGATCTACGTTTAAACATGTTATGGAAGAATGAATCCTAAATACAAACATAAAAGTGTTCTGGAAATTGGACAATGTTGAAAACTATAAAAATGTTCGAAAGTAAATTGTCAATATATGTTATTTATTTTTTAAGTCAATTTTTATGAAAATGTTAAAAGGTTAATGGTAAATAACACAACCATCTTATGTTATTTTAAAATTACTCATGATAATTAGCTTTTTGGGGAAAAAAAAATAATTTACTTTTTTGAATAAATAATAACGATACTCAACTTTCAGCAAAAAATATCTTATTTGTAGTAATAAAATTAATTTCAATATGCGTAGAGGCCATTTTGATGAATCCCTTTCCATTAATGAATGCCTTGGATTTTGCAAACGTGCTACGTTAGCATGTGCTACCAGCGAGTGGCCATGGCATCTCTTGCATATTGTTCTTGGTAAAAATCAGTTAGGGCAACATGTGTTACCTTCGTCTAACATCCTAACCGTCCAAAGTGGAGGATCCTCCCTTAAAAAAACTAAGCGCACAAAAATCAGAACGATCGGCTCAATTGGTAGGTATTTATGGATGAGCAGTACTGTACGTAAACAATGGAGGTTAATGGGGTTTGAACCATAGGGCATCTTTGGCTCACCTTTGTTAAACTTAAGTTGAACCACGCCGGCCGGGAGAGTCGAGACCGACCCAATTACAACTAAATGGGTCAGGTTGGGTAAGGCTTGGGCTTTATGAATTTCAAGTACTGGGTTATGTTGGGTCATTAGGTAATGGGTTACAGTTCGGTTTTAATTTCAGTTCTTATTCCCTTTGGCAAAAAGGTTGTGCCTTGGGTAAACCTAACTGGACCCAAAATCAAAAGTCCGACACATTGCCATCCCCAGCGCAGCGAGTGCTCGGTGCTAAGGGCTGTTTGGGACATGGGATTAGCTGTGATAAGGGAGTATGAAATAATGAACATTCTGTCCGATGTTTGGAATCAATGGGAGTGATTTAATTCAGGTATTTGACCTGCCAATTCCAACAAGAGATACAGTAGGATTTTTGGTAAATTTTAAAATCCACTATATTTGCGGCTCCTACACGTGTTTTATCTGTGCCTTTGCTTACTTCCATTTCGGCATCTTGACATTGTCTAATAGAAGCTGGCACTTGATGACACTATGTATTTGGTACACATGGAAGACGTACTTGCGCTGAAGAGATCTTTGATTGATTTTCCCTCAGCTGTTGTTAATACAATGGAACATACACCTTATGCATACCAGGAGATGAATCATTGGATGCGACGTGACCACAGTCATCGTGCTCATTTATGAGGCAATGTACCTGACATATTTATAAAAGACCTATTAAGAGAACGGATCTAATCACGAATCTAGTGATGATATTCTTAGTAAGGTCGTGTCTCATAATTCTTTTAAAATGGAAGATTCTCACAAACACATTCAGAAAGTCATGAGCGCTTGATAAGGTTTTGAACATTAGGAATTCATTACTCTTACCCGGGTGGTAGACTCCTTAGAGTTTCAACACTGGGTCAAGAGTTCGAGCACCCATGGTGGTGAAATCTCACAGTGTGCGTGTGGAAAACAAAAAAAAAAAAAAGAAGCTAAAATACTTAATAAAAAACTAAAACATCACCATAAGGCCCTCAATTCCTCATAGTGGGAAGATTATCACTATGTATTATATAGGATTGAATAGCAGCAACAAAACTTTCAAATAAGGCCCACTTTATATTTATATGCTATCCAAATCGTTTATAAAGTCATTCCCAATTTGATGAAGTGAAAACATATCCAAAACTTCCGTGGCCTATTTAAGTTTATTTTCCATCTAATATGTTAATAAGGTCGCAAATACATGTATAAAGAGAAAAAAAAAAATTCATATAGATCCAAAGCTTCTGTGACCCTAAAAAGGGTTTCAATGGTAAACGTTCAATCCCCCGCTGCTTTTTGTAGCTTTTTTTTTTTCTTTTTTTCGTCTCAAGCTTTAATACGAGCATGCCAAATGGATGGGATGATTTGGATATAACACATACCTCATGATGGGACCCACAAAACTTGTTGACGTCAATACAACAGCTATATAGCTGGTGTGAGGTACACCGACCAATTCGTATCCTAGTGGATTAGCTGCTGACAGGTTGAATAGCGAGATTGGCTACCGAAGTGACGTCATCAAGTTTCATGGGCCCACTATAATGTATGTGCTTTATCTACACCATCCATCTATTTAGAGATTTAATTTTAGAGCATGAATTAAAGAATGAGGCAGATCCAAATGTGTAGTTGACCCCACCACAAAAAACAATGGCGAGATTGATGCCTACCGTTGAAAACTTCCTAAGGCTTACCATGATTTTTATTCGAAATTCAACCTATTCACGAGTTAATACAGACATGAAAGAATGGAAAAAAACAAATATCAACTTGATCAAAAACTTTCGTGGCCTATTTAAGTTTTTAATGGTGGGCGTCACTCTCCCCACTTTTTTCTGTGGTGAGGTCCACTGGAGCTTTGGATTTGACTCATTCTTCTGATCTTTACATAAAATTATATTTCCAAATGGATGGACGACATGGATACAAAACATATATCAGGATGGGGCCCACATAACTTGGTGACATAACTTCAGTAGCGAGTCTCGCTACTCAACCTGTCAGTATCCAATCCATGTCGTGGAAACAGATTGGCTACTCCCCTGCCACCAGCCAATGGTTGATGGTCGGTGCTATGTGGGCCCCACCATGATGTATGTGTTTCATCCATGTTGTCCATCTATGTTTCTAGATCATTTTATGGTATGAGACCAAAAATGAGGTATATTCCTATCTTAAGTGGACCACATTACAGGAAAATAGTGTTGAATGAACGTCGACCATTAAAAACTTTTTGGCAGCTATAAAAGTTTTGAATCAAGTTGATATTTGTTTTTTCCATTCATCTAGGTCTATATGACCTAATCAACAGATTGGATGTCTAATAAACAGTACATTGGGCCTTAGGAGAATTTTAATGGTGGATATCCAATAACTATTGTTTTCCTGTGGTATGGCCCACCTGAGATTTATATTCCTCTCATTTTTGGTATCAACCCCTAAGATGATTTTTAAAAATGGATGAAACACATACATCATAGTGGGGCACAAAGAAGTTCCGGTTAAAAGTTAATTTTGTATTGCGAAAATAATTTAAAGTGAAAAAATTACCACAATAACTTAAAAAGGAATATTTTGAAAGTAAAAAATTTTTGTTTAATGAAAAATTTATCCAACGCATTCTGCATTCACCGTTAAGCAAGACTCCTATCACGAAAAGAATTCAGTGAAAAACCGCTTACCGCTTTTCTTCTTCTTCATTAACGACGCATTACTTAGCACCACTAAACATAAAACATTTTCCCAAAAATGCAAAAATTCAGCGTTAACAGTCCCTTAGTTGTATTTGAAGGCTCACATATGACGAATTTGTACGTGAACATAAAAATTACAAACACTTTGAATCCAACCAGAAAATCAGTGCCTATTAAAGCGACGGTTGAGATCACTGATGGAAAATTGTTCCAATCAAATTTGAACCATTTATTTGTTGGGGCCCACAGTAGGCCGACGTCAACTTTCGGATGGATAAGATCATGTGATAATTATGATAATTTCATAGTATTCCAAGCTGACAACCGTCCAAGTGTACGGATCTAATTAGGAGCGCTATAACTTATGGTGCTATATATTGGAGCACTGGATCATTTTTAAAAGTCGATAAGAGTTATCCTTATCTGCTGTACTGCCTGTTTGGCGGGACCGTTCCCACGGTATTAGGAGGGATGGGATCGCGATATCCCGGGGTGTGCATGACGAGCCAAACAGACCCGGTGAACTTGTCCCGGGATATAAGCAATCCCATGGATCTTAAAACAATCCACTGACATCACCACCATTACCTTAAAATTGATCCCATCCCTTGGTTGGACGGATTGGAAGGTAAAATCCCAGGATATGTTGGGCGTGCCAAACAGACCCACTGAACTTGTCCCGGGATATAGCAATCCCATGGATCTTAAATCAGTCCACTGGCACTACCATCATCACCTTAAAATCCATCCCATCCCTCCTAATCCCATGGGATTAGCCCGGCCAAACAGGCCCAAACCTGGAAGAGTAAAGTATCCCCTCGTCTACCTGTAAAAGTATCTCTAACCTGTGCAGAAGTTTGGACTGCACCATGAAGATGAAGATGGCATCACATGAGAGCCAGCTCACTCATCAAGTGGGTTATAGGTGAATGAAAGATGGCCAATTTTATTTTATTTTTTTTTAAACCGTCCATTTTAGTATATAGGAGGCCCTGCCTGATGAGCGTCCCAGCCTGATTTTTATTTCAGGTCATCTTCGGGTGGAGCCCATCTTATGTACGGCTCATCTTTCTCATGTACTTGACAAGTTGGCACGTGTTCCACATGCAAAGGTTCATAAACCGAGCTTTATTCATGAAAACACACACACACACACACACACACAACAGAAAGAGTAAAAAGCTCTCAGATACATGGAAATTTAGTGTAATGCAGGCGTTCTTCCATGATGTTGAGGATCGGGTCCACCAGGAACTTCTTTCTTGCTGTCCATATACATCATCATGGCCCTAACACGTCCTCTACGATCAAACGCTACGCCATTATCAAGGCCATCCGCCGCTGACTGCATGGTTGAAATCTCACGACTCACCCGTGCTTCTGACATTACCATGCAGCCTAACAAAATGATCACTAATAACATCTTTGCCCCTCTTGAACTCGCCATATCTCTCTCTCTCTCTCTCTCTCTCTCTCTCTCTCTCTCTCTCTCTCACGGTGGAAGAGAGTTTGGAATGCTGAAATATATAGACGGGAATGTGTTAGTGGGTGATAAAACTTTAAAATCCGACTCTGTGTTTTTTGTCCACATGTCGGACGTGGAGTACTGTGTTGTCCTCAACTTCTCTTGGCCCCTCATGATGTGCCAATGTTGCACGTGTATGATCTAGCCGTGGGCCCCATAATCACACGAGTCACTCGACTCATGAGTTAGATATTCTACTGAAAATAATTAAGTTGGAGAGTCGGTTCGAGCATAAGATATCTATCCTAGTGAAGAACAACCTTAACCAGTTAGGGATGCCAACTGGTACGGTTTTGTATAACTCTCTCTCTCTCTCTCTCTCTCTCTCTCTCTCTCTCTCTCTCTCTCTCTCTATATATATATATATATATATATATATATATACACACAAACACACACACACACACTTATATCGGATGTAATTAATTTAAATATCTATTATTGCAGTGATTTGAAATTGTATATTGTCCGACGCATGCATTTCCATACCCAGCGCAGTGAGTGCTCGGTGCCCAGGGCTGTTTGGAACATGGGACTAGGTGTGATAAGGGAGCAAGCTAGTATGAAATTGCATATGGTCCAATGTACATTCTGTCGCACATTTGGAATCAATGGGAATGATTTAATTCAGGTATTTGATCTTCTAATTCTAGCAAGAAATATGGTGGCATTTAAAATCCACTATATATTTGGGCTCCACATTGAGTTGATGCATGTATTTACTTTCATTTCGTCTAATAGGAAACTAGCACAGGGTGACACTATGTATTTGGTACACATGAAAGGCACACTCGAAGAGATTTTTGATTAATTTTCCTTTAGCTGTTATTAAATCAATGACACATTCCCTTATGCGTACTTTCAGGGGATGAATCATCGCATGTCATATGGCCGCGGCCAATGTGCCCATTTATGAGGTAATGTACCTGGCATGTCTATAAAAATAAAAAATAAAAATAAAAAACCAGTGAGAGAATGAATCTAATAACGAATCTGATGATAATATTTTCGATGAGGTCGTCTCTCATAGTCCTTTCAAAATGGCAGATCCTCTCAGGGACATTCGGAAAGTCAATAGCGCTCAAGAAAGTTTTGAACATTAGGAGATCGGACTTATGTCCAAGCTAATCCATTTGTGGTTTAGACCCAAGTAGGGAGAAACAGACACATCAATTCGGTTAGGTTCCCGTTCCGTACATTAATTAGAATTAAGAGAAAGCAATAACTTAATCTAACCTAGCCTGATAATAAATCGGGTGTCAAATCCCACCTTACTTGAAATCATCATCAATTGGGGGGGGGGGGGGGGGGGGGGGGGTGATTTGATCTGGACCATTCAACATCTTGAAGTTGACAAACTGGGCCATCAACAGAAATGTTGACTGACCATAATCAATCTAGGTCCAGCCCTTAAGATTTGCGAATCTTAATCTGGTTGTCTTCATTAGAGAAACTTTGGTGGTTACAGACCTGATCTTTAGTGGACTATGAACATCTCCGCGAAAGATCAACTATAAGAAGAAGATCCGAGAAGCCAACAAGTTTGGATTTGACTGTAGCCCTTTCTATCCAATGAAAGTTGCAAGTTCTAGAACAATCAAAGGGGTTATCATATCCAAAACTACAACGTGAGCACGAAAGACAGAGAAGCAACAAGGAAGGCTAGCGAGGAGTTTCATTGCTTCAACAAGTTATAAAAGGAGCACACAAAGAAGAGATTTAGGTTCCATGCCAAATATATTTATCTATACTTTCATTTATATTTCATTTTCTTAGTTTAGCTTAGCATAAGTAGCTACTACATAACGGCTGCCACTACAATATCTCAAGAGTAGGAGTAAATATTATCAACCTTAAGTTGTAGGATTATGTTTAATTGAATTCCGATTGAGTTGATCATACCGACTTGGTCACATCTTGCTGACCATCCGCCTCGATCGTCTGTTCTAATAGAGGAATCAGGTATTTATCTTAGGTATTTGTCTTAGTTTAGTTTTGCTTTCGTTTTTTATTTTGTTGATTGTAATAGACCATTCACCATAAATATGAATAAAATTGACATTGTTTAGCTTTATTCTATTTATTTGTATATTCTTATTCACTTAAGAGGCATATATACAAAAAAGACAGTGAAAGAAAAAATTCTTAAGACTGTGGACTCACGTCTATTATCACAAGGCAAAAATAACTTATTCGGAAGGGCTAACCCCTACCATTTCACAAATCACTTAAACAAAGCGCAAATCAGTGGTTGAGATTACTAAATATCGGTCTAGTTTCTAATCTACCCATCTTGACACGAAGAGACACCAATGATTCAATCAAAACCTCTAAGTCAAGCAAATTCTGGTGCACCGGTGCATCTTACTCTCACACGAAGAACCAATTCAGGCCTTTGCTTAGACACATGGCCTAATTCGATTGAATTGACATTAACACATTCCATCGATATGCATATGTGCCTTTTACATGTGATAGGTGGGTAATTTGTGAATACAGGTGACCTACATTAGCTGTGAAATTTGATCTGTTGATTATAATTCCAACGGCCATCGAACATTGGTTTCACATCAAACGCTGTTTTTCTTGTAGAAAAATTGATCCCAGACGGCTGATTGAATCGTCAAAATACAATTTTATTTCATAGAAATATTATTATTATGTAATAAAGGTGTTCCATCTAATATACTCCAGTACCACCGAATCCCGTGTTCCAAGGCTTGCCCTAAGTAGTTGATTCTTTCAGCGCGCGAAACTATTAATCCAATGCCGTATCTAATGTAACTGGCATCAATCGAATAACGAGTGTTTGGAAGCTTGGAAAATAAATGGGGGAAAGTAGACAATTTCTTTTTAAATTATTTTGCAAAAAGCTTTTAGAGAGAGAGAAAAAAGGAAAAAAACACCTACTCATTAGAGCTACTAATTATTTGTATAATACCCTAAAATGACATGAGAAAAGTGATGAACGGCGTGGATAAAACACTTACTTCCCGATGGGCCCCACAGAGCCCTGCCCCGACGGATTACCGTCCGGGCGAGGGGGGGACGCAATCGGCTTCCCTTATCGAATCCAAAAGATAACCTTCCTTTGACTTATTAATTGCTTTGTTCTCATCCAAAAAAAAATATATTTTTTAACAACTTGGATAGTTGAAAGTTGAGATTAGGATTGAGGATCCACACAGCACCTTATGGCATTTGAAAGCATGTGTAACAGTAGTCTTCGGACCACTGAAGTGAGATCGTAGAGCGCCAGCTGGGCCATGCGAATCGGAAGGGGATTGCGTGGTGTGTCACTCACGACACACCACCGGCCACGATGGTGTGTTGACATTACCAATTTCACTGAGCCCCAACATGATGTATGTGTTATATCCACACCGTCCATCCATTCGGCAAGATTATTTTAGCAGATGAGTCAAAAAATGAGGAAGATATATAAGCTCAAATGGACCACACCACATAAAGTAAAAGGAGGCAATGATGCCTACTGTTGAAACCTTTGTAGGATCATTATATGTTTATTTTCAATCCAACTTGTTCATAAGATCACGTACACCAGTATAAAGAGAAACAAAGAAATATTAGCTTGATCTAAAACTCCTGTGGCCCCAAAAAATTTCAATGGTAGGCATTCAATCTCCACTGCTGTATGTGGTGTGGTCCACTTGAGCTTCCAATCTATTTCATTTTTGGAAAATTTTCCTAAAACAATCTCTCCAAATGGATAGATGACTTGGATATAAAACATAGATCATGGTGGGGCCGACAGAACTTGATGACGTCAACGCACCACGAAAGTCGGCGGTGCGCGCGGCAAACCACGCACTCGGATCGGTGTAAGAGCCACTTTTCGAGGTAAGGTCCACTTTAGAAAGGCCATCGAGTCTCTTCTGGTTTTGTTAAGAAGATTCCAAGCATTATAAAAATGGATATGAATGTAAGCCCTTTGACCCTTACATGGTTTCACCTGTCCACATATCTAACGGCCAGGATTGTATACGCCAACCAACGCTTACGCATAGGCTCTTCATCGTCTGACTTCCACTTGAACGGTTGTGATCATCCATATGCATGGCCCACCTAGCCAACTGCTAATTCGCTTTGGTAGTCCACGGACTACAAGACGGACACTCCAAAAATATTTACCAACTGAAACTTGGGTTTTTCACTATCTCTTAGCTCGGCCAATCAATAGTTTTTGGACGTAGGAATTATGGGATCCTGCTCATCAGCGCACGTTCTGTTGGCTGGTGACGCAGGAGTGCCCATGGTTTGGCTGGTGACGCAGGAGTGCCCATGGTTACATGATCTCGAGTGCTAAGTTGGTGGGCCCCTCTATAGATGATGGATGAGTCAGAAATCTTCCTAATTAGAGGACCCGTCCTTTGATCAATGGCTTAAAAATACAATATGGTCCAGTTGGAGTTATCTGATACTGTACACGTGTCATACATTAAATCAAATTAAATAGACTAACTTTTGGAACGCACTGTTCCTGAGTCACAGACGATCTTAACCTCTGATTCTTGGACACTTGTTTGTTGGAATAGTTCCAATAGATATCTTTCTTTTTTGGCCGTCCAATAAGTGCCCACCAATCAGATAGCTAGATAACCAAACAATCTTAGCTTTCGGTTCATGATACATTTTAAGTGGGCCAAATAATTTGAACAGTCTAATTTGAATTGCTTATATGGGAGGTATGAATTTCTTAGTAATTTTCAAGTCGCCGCATATCATCCATCGTACTATCAGATTATCCAAATTTGTTCTTATGAAATAAATGAAAGTCCGCCCAACTAATGATGGAGGTACTATTGTTGAAAATGGATGTTTTTTTTTCCGCCCTCACACCCACACACACCACATGGGTACTCAAACTCATGACCTATGTTGAAACCCACGGGCTCTACCACTGAGCCATGAGTAGGGACCCTAGTTGCAAATGGGTTGGGTCAGGCATAAAATCTGCTGAAACCAGACCCAATTCGATCTGAACTTAATTTTTAAATGGGTTTGATTTGAACCATCTTAAATGGAGTGGTGGTGAGGATGCAGATTAATGGAGAGAAGGCCTTATCTAATGGGTCCCCACCTTAAAATTTTCAGGTGAAATAAAATTTTCCTTTGGAACCAGGTAATTGATATTTAGGGCCCGTTTGGATACCACCAAATAAGTTACTTTTTCTACTTACAGCAGTAGATAAGTAAGTTTGGTTTATGATTAGTCCCAAGTCACCTTTTTTTTTCTTCTTAAAGTTACTTAATCACTTCAGCTAATTTTGTTAGCTTTACTACTTTTCATAACTTGTTGAAGAAAGAATCAAGAGGGATGAAAGAAAGAAGAAACTGATAAGTATGTTGTTTATCAAACATACTTGTCTGCTTAATAAGTAAAACTACGATAAGATATTTAGAGCATAAGTAGCTTATCTTAAGTAACTTACCATCCAAATGCTCCTTTATACGTCTCCAATTCTATTCGCTACGATTAAGGGGGCATTTGGATCATAAGTTACTTTACATAAGCTACTTATGCATCAAGTAACTTAGTTTCTATTTATTTCGTAGATTAGTAGATTTGGTAAACAACATACTTATCAACTAGAAAGAGACAAATCAATCTTAGCTGTTGCTAAATTCAAATAGCTTGGATTCAATAGGAGAGAGAATTTTATATATTTTCTTTTTCATTATAATCCCACTGTCATAAGAATATAGATAAGGTTGCCCTGGAGACCTCATGCATAAGATGCGGGATAGGTCGTGGATGACAGTATGGAGGGCCAAGAAAGAGAGAAATCATGACATAGGAGCATAGAATTAAAAGTTCTAAAAAACGTAAATAATTCCCCAAACCATAGAAAACAATATTCATCACCAAACTCTTAAACATAAGATGTTGACAAGAAGCATTTCCTACCAATAAAAGTTAAAAACTACGAACTCGGATGGCTTGGGTAGGTGATCTCATTTTGCACCGATATGGCACATTGATGGTAACAACTAACAACATCTTCTATCAGTTTTGGCATTGCCTCATCTTCTCCGACACTCACTATCACATTGCTCCTTGGATGATATCTTTCAATTTTGTCATAACCTTAGCAATGACTTGCACGATAGTCTTGGACTCATGTTGTTGGTCGAAGTGATATTGTAACTAAGATTGGTGGAGAGGATGCCTTCTCTAATATTCTTGGATCACTAGCTCAAAAAATTCTGGTAAAATGATATACTTTGGAATGAGGTCTTTGGTACTCGTATACTTGTAGAAAGTGAAGCACCATAAAGTAGACTAGTTTAAAATTTCAAGAACGAAATTAATATCAAATTTGTAACTACAATTATCTTCTTTGCTAGCTGCAATACGGAGATGAAGGAAAGCTCACCTGAAATGTTGATTCTCAACTACTAGAGGAAGAAAACACTATACACATTATAAGATCTATGGATTTGGTAAACTAAGATTTCTAGGAGAGATTACTCCTGGGCTAGGCTTGAGAGGAGATAGAAAGTGTCTCAAATGAAAACTACACACCTATATTTATATGCCTCCAATATTTCTTATGTTATTACTACCCTTCTCCCAATAAGAAAAACCAATCCATTCCTTCTAATTAAGTCAAGTACAAGAACTCTGCGACCAATTCTTCTTAGGAGATGACATTGCACCAAATTAATATAATAATATAAATATTTTTTCAAAATTGTTCCCAGTAATATTTGATGTCTGTTCAATATGATATCTTAGGTAAGTCTGATGCGCATTATCACCATTGTAGGATTATTTATCACTACAAGAATACTGGCCTTTATTGCAGTCAAAACCGCTGGCAAATTCTTTGCCCACGGTCAGATAACAGTCGGTAAAGGGTTTACAGGCGGTCAGGACCTTTACTGACGGTTATGCTGGACGTGCTAAATCGTGAGTTTTTGCTACACTACCAGAAAATTATTAGAACTACGGATAAAATCTGTAGTGAAAGATGACTAACCCACAGTACGACCGTGCTATAGGAGCCGTGGCTCTTAAAAAATTTGTACGAATTAAATCCGTAGCTATAGAGATCATGGCCACCACCAATCCGTAGCCATAGAGAAAATCTTTCTTATCAAAAAGTTTTTTAAAAAAAAAAAGAGAAGAAAAGGTGACCCACATGTATCCTAGTTTTTTTTTTTTTTTAACACCAGTCTAAGTAGCTAACATACCTTGGTTAATGTCAATGATCTCCTTGTTGCCAATGATTGCCATTGTTTCCAAGGGACTCGTTTCTTTTGTCGATCTTTGGTGAGCAGTGTAGCTGCCATTGTGGTTCACTCTACTTGCCTTCAAACAGGCTGTAAGAGATTCTCCACCTTGTAGAGTGTTAACTGGCTTGCAGCAGGTGAGAAATTGCGGGTATGCCTCCATCTTGTAGACAACTCAGAATTTGGAGTTCTTGTTGAGCTTCCTCGGGAGTTCACCTTATACCCATTAGTTGATGAAATGGATCTCTTATCAGGAGAAGACCAGTCCGAGTCTACGGAACAAAAATCCGCCAAACTCTCAGCATTATTATTTGATAATTCCAGTTCATTGATTTTTCCTACAACAAATCAAAGGTAAAATGAGAATTGGTTGATGCCAATTCAGATCCAGCAAAATTCAGATAAAACCAAACAATAATTTAATCAAAACCAATTGAGAAATATTATGCATTCATCTGGCTGCAAGCAAGATCCAATCGAACTTGCTCCTGCTTAAAAGGAAACAACTAAAACAAGCTCAAATCGTTTGACCCAGACAAGGTTCAGTTTCATAGTCTGCTGGACTACCAAAGAAAGATGTTTGAGTGGAACAAATGGACCAACTTATTTTCAATTAGAACCAGCATCAACATCATCAGGGTTTACTACTCAAGGAGGTCTGCTACTCTGCTTAGGGTGAATCAGAATCCAAGTGGCCAATTCAAAAAACTGGCATCACCATGAAGGCCACATGTCAGATTGGCGACCACCTGATGATTGGTCATGATTGATTTTTGGGCCACGTCATCTTAAGAGCAGATCCCATCTATGAAAATGAAAAGTATTGCTTGCTAATAATAGATACAACATTTCCAAATAACTTCATGCGCAACATAAATTAGGAACACAGATAGAAAGTTACAAAATAATAATAATAATAATAATAATAAGGAAAGCAATATCTGCTAATACAATACTTTGATTGGAAACAAAAGCTGAAATAATGAAAAAGTGCCCTGGCTAACGAAACAATGCACTAATCTCATCCTATCTCTTCATGGTTAGGCACCCATTGGAAAATCCAAACAAGCCTTTTGTACTATTTTCAAAATGAGGGCAGTCATCAACTGTATTGCCCACATTGTACACAATTAGTCTTGCAATGACCCACCAGGATTTATTCTCATTGGATTGAAAGCTTAAATTTCAACATAAATCAAGATGTTAGAAGTTTAAGAACTAATATCACTTAAGAAAACATATAGATTGAAGAAATGCATAATTCCTCCTGTTGTTCGTCCATTCTAGTCACATGTGAAGCATCTTCCTCTTCCTCCAGTTGTCCTTCCATTTTAGTCATATTTGAAGCATCTTCCACTTCGGACTCTTCTGCTTCCTTCGGCTGTCCATCCATTTCAATCATATTAAAATTTCATTGGTCTAAAATATTTCTGCAAAATGATAATAGCCTGGCAACAGATGTAACTGTGTCAGCAACTTGATGAAGACCTAAATCATGTTGTTTAATATACTTCATCAACAGAAAAATAAAAATAAAAAATCAGCAACTTACCTCAGTAATCAAGCAAAGGTTTTCTTCTTGCAACACATCCTCAAAATTTGTAGACATCTATCCCATGAATTAGATATACCCTTTCATGGTGAGCCATGGGCTTAAAAATGAGGCCAATCCACAACTTAGGTGAGCAACAACATGAACAATGGTTAAGAGTGGATGCACATCCATTGAAACCTTCTTCTTTTTTTTTTTGTACAGCGGACCCAACAAGATGTGGTTTATACATCTAGGTCATTCATTGTGACTTAGATAAGGGGTCACTTGGATAAGGGGTCACAAAAAATTTTAGGCTATTTCAAAACTTAGGTGGGCTCCAACAAATGCTTTTAAATGTTTTAGGCATGATTTCTCATAATTTCATATGGAGAATCCAAAAAAACCAACAACAAGAAGAAAACTTAATGTCTATGGAGAATCCAAAAAAGAAAAAACAAATTTACTAAAAGGTATGACAGGAACTCTTACAACTTGCGGAGAATCCAATGATCGTACTGTCTACGGCCTTCTGAGGAGTCAGTGTTTCTTCCTGTCAAAAGAAAACAATCACAGTATAATAATCGTCTTTCAGAAATTAGAACCCATATTCAAAAACCAGGAAATAGCAAACAAGAAAAATACCCAATAGAAATTCCACGTTCATTTGATCAATTCCATGCAATTTCACATGCCCAATTCATCCAAAAAATCAGAAACATGACTTGTATGAACAACAGAAGCTCCTTCCATTCAATCAGTTCCATGGAATTCCATGAGTTCACCAAATACAATAACAGAATAACCATAATGACTTGAAGCAACCTAGCGTATCTTCCTAGTGAATGAAGAGAAAACAAAGAAAGAAAGAATGAAAAAGAAAAAAAAAAGAAAAAAAAAAAGAAGAAAGAATACATTCTCAAAGACATAATTCAATTGGTACAAAACTGGAATAATGTGAGATGTGCAGAAAAAGTTGGCTTCAATTTGAAGAGTCAGAACTTTCCGCTCAAGTTCTGATATATAATGGGCCTTCCGCTCTTTCGAGAGAGCAACAAACTGATGATTATGCAAGAATCCTGCATTGAGTAACATCCAAAACAGCTCAAAGGCGAATTTCAAAATCATCAAACAATCTAAACTAAATTCAAGATAGGTTTATCAAATAGTCAAAGAGAACATAAATAGCATGACAAAGTATTCTTGGCAGCAAATCCTCACCTCTTCCTCACCACCATATCGCTCCTCTAATGCCCTCTTCATATCTTCTTTTGTTACCGGTTCATCATCAAACTTAAACCTAAGAACAGAATATTCTCATCTGTTAAATAGGTCATTTAAGTCATTCTGAGGCATACATTAACCCACATACAATAAATATATAAGTTTTTTTAACTTTGAAATAAATGTCCCTGCAAAAGCCACTTGCACAGCCACTCACCACATGGGCATGCCTGAGCATGTGCACATGGCAGCAGCAACATTACACGCACAGGCACCAAAATGGCACATGCACAAAGAAGCAGAAATGCAAAACAGAAAATCATCTTCTATAGTGTCACAGCAAAAAGGGAACTTTTGCCAGAAAAAGACAAGTTCCAAATGTTTACCAACTGAAGTGCCCCGAATTGTCGGATAAGTAGATAGGGAAAAAAAAAAGCAGTTAACCACCATGCACATCAGAAAATGTCAGGGAACTTCCACATTCAGATAGGTGTAGTATCGGTCATATTTTTTTTTAAGCAAAAAAGAATATTTTAAAAATATCAGAAAATAGGGGGGAAAATGAGATATTCACGAATCTATCATTTTTTTTTTCCCTTGTGTGTTTTGACCATGTATTCAACGGTGTATTAGACCATTCTTTGATGAGAATGTTGCTTGTCGATTTGACTTGTTGAAAGTCAACTAAATGGACCCTAATTGAATGCAAATTAAACATGATTTGGTGAATAATGGCCCATTACATTGAAAATACATAAAAAGATGATGAAAATATAAAAAAGAAAGTGAAGGTTTACCCTTCTTTCTGATTTTTCCCATAATGGTCCACTTCACTTCGATTCTTAACAACATCCCATAAGGGATCCAAACTATGCATATGATGGGACTTGTCATAAATGGAGAATGTCCCAAAAAAATAAAACAATAAATCTTAAGACTGGACTATTTTCAAACCTTTGATCGTTTAACTCTTTTTCTGCCCTAGCCCGCATGGCCCTATAAGGCTAAGGCTAACATCAGGGCCTTTCAAGTCCGATTAGGGCCAAGGCCGGGTTAGGGCAGCACTCAACCTATTGCCACCCCTAATTTGATAGATATTTTGTAAACAACAAATAGCAATGACTTAATGTAGTATTACCCAATGTTTTAAATATCGACAATATCGGCCGATACATCCCACGATATATCTTGTATCCCACGAGTGCGATACGAAACGCACAAGTAGTGCGATATATCTCACATGTTTGATCTAGTAAGCATTTTCGAATTTCGATGCTCTTATTTTCTGTAATTCATGTTAAATTAGTGTCAAATTGTTACAAATTCATAATTTTTCATGTTCTGCATGAAAAATCATGGATTGGGAGCTTCAATTTCGAGATTTGGAGGAGATGGGCCGAGTTGTGAAATATTGAAAAAAAATAATCAAAATTTCCCAATTTCTCGCAAATCGTTTGCAATCTTTGTGTTCAAACATTACATCAAACACGTCTGTAACCTAATCTAGTGATTCTTCTTTTGCTTTTAAAAGTATTTCTTATGTTTCCACACATTTTCTTACATTTATAAATTATATGAATATATATTGAATATACTTGCATCAATTCAGTTATATAACGAATGGATTAGGACCCCATACAAAGAAAACGTATCATATGTATTTGTTTTTTGTAATGTTTTGATTTATAAGTATGTATTGATGTCTTTTTTAACAATCACCGAAGTTTCATCGAAATATTCAACCAATTTCCCAATGTTTCCCCATGTTTCCAACAACAACGATACATTACACGATACAACCGATATATCCCATGCGATAACCGATACGTATCTATATCCCAAGAATGCAATACGTAACACAATACCAATATTTCGAACACTGGCATTACCATGTTTTGGATGGTGAACCGAGAAGACAAATAACTCTAATAATATTCAACAAATAATGGTGGACATATATAATTCACTATAGGCATGCTTCATCTAAAGACATAATGCATCTCATAGGCAGCATATGCATAAATATAGTAAAATTTCACCCTCTAAGGCAGAATGTGTAAATTCCTTCAAAGTACACTTTCTTTTTCTTTGAAAGATGGCAAAATATATTGAAGCAAAATGGAGAAAGTGCTAACAAAGATACAAAGAGGGCCAATAACAACTAACGAACAACCCTGGCGTTACTCATCCTGTACCAATTTTCTTCCTTTGACAATTGAGCCTAAATCAAAGCTTATTTAGAAATCTGCCCAGACAAAAGTACCAGAAAATTAAGCACAGTAACTTGCCTCACAGACCCACCTACCAACAATAAAACAGAATAGTTGTTTGTTTGGACAAGCAAAATGGAGAAAGTGCTACCAAAGATACAATGAGGGGCCAATAACAACTAATGAACGACCCTCATGTTACTCATCATGTACAATTTTCTTCTTTCGACAATTGAGCCTAAATCAAAGCTTATTTAGAAATCTGCCAAGAAAAAGTACCAGAAATTTAAGCACAGTAACTTGCCTCACAGACCCACCTACCAACCAAAAAACAGGATAGTCGTTTGATTGGACAAAATATCAGCAACCAATTAAGCTAAGAAATTAATTACCCAAGTTATTGGAACAGAAAAATGCTAGTGAATGGTCAAACAAATCAGGATATAACTGAAATGATTTGAAAAAATGGATGGACAGCATGGATGAAACAAATACATCATGATGGATCCACATATAAATGAATTGATTAAGTACTTGTAAGTAAAAAAGTTACTTATAACTAATCATAAACAAAACTTACTTATCTGAAATAAGTTACTTATCTACTGCTGTAAATAGAAAAAGTAACTTATTTGACGATATCCAAACAGGCCCTTAATCATAAATTCATACTTGTCAAATAAAAAAATAAAATTAGTAGAATAGATTTGAGGTGTGTAAGAGAAGTTGTATTCATTAAGTGTATGCAGATACAACTATCTGCATATCCCGTCTTTTATCGAAATTCCTTTCAAGGCAACATAGGTCGTGCTGCTATATGATTCAAAACCATCCAAGATTTTCAAACTTAGTTTCTAGAATCCAGACATATACAGCAAACTATCACACTATACACATACATGATCAACCATTATCATGGTAATGAAACACTCTCAAACTGCAATTAAACGAAGAAAGCATGAGAAAATAAATACATAGAGAAGAAGGGAAAGATAAAAGGGACCCTTTTTTTCTTTTATATGTAGGGACCCTGCCAGCAGCTGTTAAAACTGGCCGCCGGCGAAGGGTTGGCCCATCGGTCGGCTAAGGGCCGATTTCTTGTAGTGATGATCTCCTTGTTGCAAAATTCAGAAATGTTAGCTCTCTGTCTTGAGAGTTCTTTCACACTTCGATCTTTGCTAATAAAAATCAGAATATTATTATTTAATCAACATAAACAAAACACAATAAACCATTCCATATTAGTATAAACATATGAGGTTGTTCCGTACCATAGCAATTGCCATCATTTCAAATGCTTGAATCCTGAAACACAGCCACCAACAAAACAAGAAAAGAAAAATGAGTTAAAAAGGGGGGGGGGGGGGGAACCATAATCTAGCATTTTATTTTGAGCATTCCCTGATAGATACAACATCCATAATCTTGCACAGACATGTTGGAAATTCTGCATTAATTAGGCATGTCAAGTTAGGTAGCATATTAGGAATAACAACATGAAACCAAGCATCCATCAAGTGACCAAAACTCTGATAGAAAACATTATACATCAGATAGATCCATGTCCATGCATCTATTTTTGTCAATTAGAATATCTTGCAGAAGAAAGAAACCCATGAGTGTTAGAGGTGGATGTTTACACTATCAGGCACCATACTACTGGTTGCTTCACCCCCAAATTTCTGTTCCCTGTCAAAGTCTTCCTGCGAAAAAGAAACCAAATACCTTCTTTGATGAAAATTTAGTTACCCCATAGAATCGCTTATACAACAAAATAATAATAATAATAATAATAATAATAATAATAAAATGCCTACCACATGCACAAATTAGTTCCACATTGCTGCAAAGACCAACAAATGACATTGCAGAAAAAGGCAAACAAAAATGAAGAACTAGGTATATAAGAATGCAAAATCATCATTGCAGAACATTAAAACAGTAGAAAGATAAAAGGGCAAACTTCTCCACAACTTCCCTTGCACCCAAATACCAAAGCAATATACATGAATATAGAGTTCCACTGGTTTAAATGTTAACATATTAAGAAAATAAGCAAATGTCAACAAGAGTGTCTAACAAAGAAAAAATTATTGTGCAATTTAGTAAATGGAAGTGCACAAGAAGAGTGTCTAACACACCATTTTGACAACCTTAATATCAGCAATTCAAAAGATTTGAGTTTCTCGAATAAAAATTCAAGAGAGATACCTGGTTTGTTAGAACCCAATTAACAAAGGGTAAGCGTAGCTCATGACACAACTCCAGCATGTTCCCTCCAGAAGTCAAAAGTTTGACAGCCTTCCTTCTCAATGAAAATGAAAACAATTAGCCAATTCCAACAAGCAACAGACGTTGGCTGAATGAAATCAATTTTATGATAACCTCATAATATGCAGTACAAGAAATAAACTCACTTGATCAATGAGGAGCTTCCAGTTTGATGAGCCTCAGCAATGACCGGTGTTTACTTACCTGGAATGGACCAGACTGTCGAATTGGTTGGGATCAGAACTCATCACTGAAACAGGACGGGTTTTGGCTGGGATTGATAGGTATGCCACATCAATTCAATAGCTTTTAACATGATTACTATTAAAAAGAGTAGACTAACAGATGCACACAAAATAAAGCCAGAAGGACCCAGGGCATTGGACCTGAAGATATTGATGATAAATGGCAAGTGGGGCTGAATTCGAAACAAGTGGTAGAAGCTCAGGTTGGGTCCATTGGGTACCTTTTGGACAAAATCCAAATCAAACAAGAGGTAAAGTAATCAAAAGCAGAACATCAATATTGGAGATTGCTATACCTGAAAATGAAGCATGGACTAAGAACTTATATAGAAATTGAGAAAAATGATTTGACTTGGCATCCTTGCATAGAATGGCATATTAGGAAGACAAAAATACAATGCACCAAGCCATCTATTGTTCAAACTACCAATCAAAACATCCATCAAACCATTCTATGTAATAACTGTACAATACGAATAGAAGAAAGAAACATATATATGCAAGATATTGCATAAGCATTTTTGTGGTTTTAGTTTTACCAGCACCACTTTTACCACTAACCAGAATGGAGTTGCTTTTTCCCTCATTAATCATTGCCCTGTTTCCAATGAATCATATTTGTTGACATCTGATAGCTAAGTGAACAAGAGTGCAAGTCTAACAAAAACACCGACAGATGAAATTCAACAAATCACACATGAAGAAGAATAAAAGCATCATCAAAAAGATATATGAGAAGACAACATGTATAGCAACTTTTTGTCACCAAGCAAATTTGTTTCAATGTGTTGATGGTAAGTTGTGTTGTAGAAGAGACCACATATCATTTATTCCTCAGCCCACTAGATTGATTTAGCATTCTTTCATTGACATGCTTTAGGTGACATGGATGAAACTGGATGGTCTCTAAGATATGTTGACAATCTGATCTAGCTGGCCTTTTAAACTAAGGGCTTCTATCTCCAAGAGGAACCCGTAAGCCTCCCTAAAAAACATCAATATGGATTTAACAAAGAAAATGGAAGAATTGAAGAAACTGATAAATAAGTAGCTCTAATACCCTGTACAATGGAAGATAACATCTGCAAAAACTGATGATCCATCATGAAATAGCACTGTTCTGTCTTAATGAACGGACTTTATCTGCAATAAGGAGCTCAAATTAGTGTCATGCCTTTGTTCCTTTATGTCCACTCAGATTTCATATTTTCAACATAACATTTCCAATGAAAAAGATTTTTGTGAGACACCTTAATGCAAGGAATTATGTAGTAGGAACCAGTGTTCGAAATATCAGTATCACACCCTTGGGATACAGATATGTATCGGTTATCGCACGGGATATATCGTTTGTATCGCATAGTTTATCGCACTTTTTGGGAAACATGGGGAAACATTAGCAAAATGGTTGAATTTTTTTATGAAACTTTGGGGATTATTTAAAAAGACCTTAATGCACACTTTTAAATCATAAAATATCAAAAAAGAAGTGCACATAATAAATTTCTTTTGTATAATGTACTAAGTTATGCGTTATCTGATTAAACTAAGGTAAATATATTTAAATAT
This sequence comes from Magnolia kwangsiensis, assembly GCA_037074715.1. Classification (NCBI taxonomy): domain Eukaryota; kingdom Viridiplantae; phylum Streptophyta; class Magnoliopsida; order Magnoliales; family Magnoliaceae; genus Magnolia; species Magnolia kwangsiensis. The sequence goes on along the minus strand of CM073573.1, from coordinate 10,846,135 downwards.
GATGCATACCATTTATAAATGTATAAAGATATGTATGAAAATGAATCACATCCAAACATCAATTGGAATTCATTTTAACATGTCATTTTAGGGCATGGGCCAAAAAATAAGGCAGATCCAAATCTGAGGTGGACCACACCACACAAAATAGTGTTCATTGAATGATCACCATTAAACTATTTTGGGCCTATAATTTTTTTGGATAAAGCTAATATTTATGTTTTCCCATCCAGGTTTGTCAAACCTCATGGATAGATTGGATGGCAAATAAATATTACGGTGGGCCCTAAAAAGCTTCAATGGTGGACATCATTGCCACCACATTTTCTTGTAGTATGGTACACTTGATCTTTCATTTGTCTACTTTTGGGCTCATGCCTTAAAATTACTTATGAAAATAGATGGAGGGTGTGGATTGGCTGGTGTACCACACGAGGTATGGGCATGTGTTGTGCGAAGATGGGACGCGGATTTCCTACTAAATCCTTTCGCAGGAGTGGGGCACACCATGATGTTTATGAGAAATCTACTCCATCCATTAGTTTTGTGAGATTATTTTAAGACTTGAGGCAAAATTTGAGCAGGATCCAAGACTCAAGTAGGCCGCACTAAAGAAAAAGGTGGGTAGGGAAATTCCTACCGTTGAAACCTTCCTGGGTCGACAATGATGTTTACATTCCATTCATACCGTTCATTACGTCATCACTACTGGGATGAATTGAAAACCCAAATATTAGACTAATTCAAAACCTGTGGCCCCCCGAATATTTCAACTGTGGACCTTCAATCCTCACGTTTTCGGCCTACTCGAGTCTTGGATCCGGCTCATTTTTGGCCCTATGTCTTAAAATGTGTTCAAAAAACGGATGGACGAAGTGGATTTCTCACAAACATCACGGTGGACCCTACCTAAGTTTCCAGTGCATGAACTTCATGTGAAGCCCAGGCATCCACGAAATCGGATTGCGTACTGAGTTGCGCAGTGCGCTTTTACCGTACTGAGTAAACTCAGTTGGACCCACTGTGAATGTATGTGGTTTATCCACACTGTCCATCCATTTTTACTGCTAATTTTAGGGGTTTATACCAAAATTGAAATAAATCCAAAGCTCAAGTGGACCATTACACAAGAAACAGTGTGGAATAATGATTTCCACCGTTGAAACCTTCCTAGGGTCCAAAGTAATTTTTATTTGTCATCCAACCTGTTCATAAGATCACAAAGACATGGATGAAGAGAAACCACAAACATCAGCTTGATCCAAAACTTCTTTGGCCTCCAAAAAATTTTCAATGGTAGAGGTTCAATCAAAATGTTTCCTGTGGTGTGGTCCAGTTGAGATTTTAATTTGCTTCATTTTTGGGATCAAGCCATAAAATGGATTAGCGGAGTGGATAAAATAAAAAAATAATAACAGTGGACCCCACACAGTTTACTCAGTACGCTAAGGGTACTGAGTTACTTAGTACGCAATCCGCTTCCGTCAGCCACATTGTACAAACAGTTGAAAGGAGATCAGAGTTACATGGCCCCACCAATAATGTATTGATTATATCCACACCGTTCATCCATTTGGAGAGATCATTTTATATCGTGAACCCAAAAATGAGTGACATCCAAACCTCAATTGGACCATACCACAAATAGCAGTGAGGACAATGATTCTCACTGTTATAATATTCGTAGGGTCCACCATAACGTTAGTTTTCCATCCAATCTGTTCATGAGGTCAGAAAGACCTTGATGAATAGGAAAAACAAATATCATACGATCCAAAACTTTTGCAACCCCAAAAGGGTTTCAATGGTGGACATTCAATATCCCGCTGCTTTTTTCCAGTGTGGTCCACTTGATCCTTGGATCTGTCTTATTTTTCAGATAAAGCCTTACGACGAGCTCGCCAAATGGACGAACGGTTTGGATATAATATATACCTCATGATGGGACCCACATAACTTGGTGATGTCAACACAATCGGTGGCGTGCGATGCACCAGTCCATCCACCTCCACTGAATAAGGGCTCGGGGCCCTTTTTTTCGAAGCAGAGAGCGTTCCGGAACACCGGAACCCTAAAATCTCTCCCAAGGACCGATGATTTCGAGGATTTCGACGGATTTTGCGCCCAAATCTCTCCAAATCAGAGGTTTCTATTCGAATGGCCCATCAAACACAGCTTCCAATCAGGGCGATCTTCTTTACAGGTACCGAAATCTACCATTGAAAGTTTTTCTTTTTTCTTTTCTTTTCTTTTTTTTTTTTTCATTTTTTTCGAATAATGACGCTGTCCCAGGTGTGATATCGACAATAATATTGGCCGATATCTGAAGTTTTGGATTTTTGGTATCTTCCGAGGGTTATCGGAGGAGTTTCATCTCGCTAGGGCCCAATACCGATAATATCGGCCGATAGTATCGATATTTCGAACACTGGTGGGAACTACAGGATATAGTGAGAGTAAAGGGGTCAACATACCATCGGATGCTGCCAAATATTATCATGGCCCTCCAATTTTGCAATTTCAACATCTATGGATCTTGATGTTAGATGGACCTCTTTAGCTAATTTTGAAATATCTCTACAAATATCCAGGCCACTAGGACCTTTTCCAATCAGAACTACATTCTGGCCAACAAAACATGCAGTGAATACTTAAGAATAACTGAGTATGGACCACGGGATTAAATGGTATGGAATTGCTTTAGATGGAATTAATTCCATCATCTGAGTATCAGAAAAGTCATAGCATATATGCTCTAATATATCCTTGTCGGCAACAAACCCTAATGCTTGAAACACAATAATTATTGGGATTTCTGTCCGAATATAAGGAAGAGTAGCCCGAATATACTGCCCTGAAGAGCCCTGCAGACCACAAGGAATGCCAAACTTTAGCACTAGCATGGTAAGGCACAAGACAGAATCAGTCACAATATCCACCATGGTCATATGGACATTCCCCGATTTCTGTTAGATCTTTTTCTGAATTCTGGTACAACGTACAATAACTAGACCGCAGCATTATAGGAACCTGAAACATAATACCAGTATAATAAAGGAAACAATAAGCATATAGTCAACCAAGATTCATGCTCTGGGTTGAATCCTTAGTTCATAGCTCAAATTTTACCTTCCCAATGAAAACTTTGGTGAAATCCTCTGTCTCTGTGACTTCTTCACCATCATGCCCTTTCTTTATGACACATTTTGTGACATCCACATACAATGGTGCAGAGTAAGTCAGGTTCCTCAGCCTTGCAGCCTTTGGGAACAAAGTTGCAGTTTCGTCAAAGAGTCAAATTGCAATAATTCAAAACAGCAAAAGCTGTACTAGTCCAACTCCATTTATAACGAGTGAAGATGCACAAAATGTAATTTAAAAATATTTCATGCCCAATTTGGAACATACGGAATCATGCTTTGGGTCATGTCTTCTCATGAATGAAAGCTTTCCTGCATTTAAGTAGTTGTGACTTGGACGCATAGTGGTAGATGAAAGAAGGTGGGGAATATTGCAAAACTACACACACACACACACAGATATATATATATATATATATATATATATATATATATATATATATATATATATATATCCTGCGTATCATTCATCACACTCTGCCAGAGTATTAAAGCAAACCGAGAGAGAGAGAGAGAGAGAGAGAGAGAGAGAGAGAGAGAGATCCAAACTTCTTCTGATTTCATTTCTTTCAACATATAACATGCAAAATTGCGTGACAAAAATGCCACCCAAAAATACAAACTGTTTTAAAAAAACCCAATTAAATCAATCAATTGTGCCATTAAACCATGCAATGACATTGTCTGGTCATTTCAGCCAATGGAAATTTCACTCATTGAAAAAAGTAATTTGCAATCGTACCCTTATTTGCTAATAAGACTATTGATGGTTTACTTTTTCCATGGTCCCTGCTTTCATTGCCAGCATGAAAGCTTAGCTTGTGCCTAATGACATTATCTGTTTAAAAGAGATTATTGTGGATGGATGCGTCTGCTCATTCCTTCATGGTAAGTATGAAAGATGGTTTGTGCATTACCATCAGCACTGTTGCTCTTAATTTATCCTGCCTATACGAATTGAAAAAGAAAAGCGGATTGTGTGCTGATTTGCACATTTATTCATAATGTAATTCTAAAGTTGATCAGGTGGTACACTTCAATTAGATCTGATCCCCCAAACTGGTCTGTTTTGAACCAAATTGTGGGTAAGTTCTTTCCGCCATTTGTAAGAAATGCCTTCCATAAAATCAATAGGGTCAAGTATCTAACTATCCCCTCATTTCCTCTTCTTTCAAAGATACCATTTGGAAGCAAAAAGGTGAAATCCAAATTTGACAGCACTTGCCATTTAAATATCTATGATGACCACAATCAAATCATGCAAGGGTTAGTGTTCCAAGCAGCACAGTGAACTTCTTAGAAGGGATCTCAAATTCGTTTTATAAAGTGGCAGTGGCAAAATTCAGTCCCTTATCATTTAAAACACACGACCATCCTGAGGTGCTCAATAAAATCCTACCCATGCAAACACCACTCTTGGAACTGCCACAACCTTCCTTGACTGACTCCAAAATTTGAGGCAGAGAGACAGATTAAGAGGGAGCTTTTCGATGCACTTCGCCGGGAACTCGAGTAAGTTGTGGCACCAGTACTTGTACAATCATGTCCTAATATCCATAGCATCCATCTGGTGAGCCCCATCACAAACAGGCCATGCCCCGATAATCTCCTCCATTCCAATCAGATGGCCGAAAATCTCATCCATTACAACAGGCCATCTGGTGGATTTTTCTTTTACTAGCTGGCCAATTGCAGACCACTAATCAGATGGGGGAGAAGTTTTCCAATCCCAATCCCAAAAGAAATACCCTAATTCCAATCCAAATCCCAATCACAAATGAAAAACCAAATTCCAATCCCAAAAGGAAAAAACCCTAATTCCAATCCCAAATCGAAAACACTAATTCCAATCCCCACTACAAGCATATAAACAAGATGAAGAAAAAAAATTTACCTTCCAGGGAAGAAACCCTATTCATTAGATGCTGAGGTATGGTCGGATCTCCATCACGATGCAGCTGATGCGCCGCTGGGTTGCGGTAGAACGCCGCTGGCTGATGTAAGAGGGAGAGGACGAGGGAGAGAGATCGATCAAAGAGAGAAGGGAAGAGTCGATCAAGAGAGAGAGGGTTTAGGGGTTTTCGGATTAGGTGATGACCCCAACACCACCCAGCTAGCTGGTGGAAAAGGGGAGTTCGGACGCGAGAGGGAGAGTAAGCGGATAGGGAGAGGGAGAGGGAGAGGCAGAGAGAGAGAGAGAGAGCGAGCAAAGAGGGAGAGCGGGCGGAGAGAGTGCTTAGGGCGAGCCTTGCAAATGAAGTTTTAGGGCATCCCGTGTTTTCAATTTATAGGGGCCCTTTACTGGCGGTCGATAAAACTGGCCGCCGGCTAAGGGTAACCCCAACCGACGGCTAAGCCTATATTTGTTGTAGTGTATATTTCTCATTTAACCCATTTCTATGACCTAGATTTGGTTGCTTTCCCGTCTTGCTATTAAGCGAGCCGAATATGTACACATAGTCTTGAGAATGCATACCAAAGTAGTGTCACCTCAATACGACCTTACTACATAGGGCAACAAGAACACTAAGGTCACTTATTGGACTAGCATATCACACAACAAGTAGACTAAAGTCACTTGTAAGTATTGGTTTTGCGGTACGTGTGGCTCAATTCACACATTGTGAATGATTAAGCGTTCTTCGTTTACATGATCATCACATGGGGTCGATCTGATCAAACATTGATCCATTCATACACAACGTGACTAGATATAAAGCTGATTGTGCTAATCTGCATGAAATCTCATAGTAATCATCTCATGAATCAAGGTGGTGGTACATCTCATATGTACATGAATTTCAATATCCATTACTCCTGTTATGCATACATGCATGGTGGTCTGCATCATGAAAGAAGTGGACCAAGCTTTTAGTCTGCAAATGTTAGCTACATCTCATTGTGACGGCCAATCTGAATTTGAGTATCTATGTGTATGTCAACACATCCATACATATGAACACAAACATTGGAAAATCTTAACATAATATAAACTCATGCCATTTTCAAAGGCTATGCTAGTCTATGGTGACAGTTCACCTTTTGCATACATGTAGAATATTTGTATGGATATCTAGACCCATCAAAACATGGGGCCCATTTTAAAGGGAGCACAATCAGAAAATCAACCCAGATGATTGAACAACAGTAAGCAGTTGGTAGCTATCAGACTGCTAAAACCATTTATGTTCATCTGGCCAAATTCAATGGGAGAAATATAGTTGTGTTAGTGTGATTTTCAGGCTATGCTCCATCCACAATGGGGCCTACAATTTGGATGGTCTGCGATCCACATCGCCATACATGCATGTTCAACATGCAGAAGATGAATCCTCGCCGTATTTAAATGGTGATCAACAATCACTAAAGTATAACCGCATTTCTAAATTGGGGACTCTGTTTTTGTGTATGCCAAACAAACTTGCTCAAATTCACGTATGTGATATCTTAGAAAAATAAAATAAAAATCACCCAACGTACAAATGAGCATCCAAATTGTCTTAAGATGTAAAACAATCTCTATAATTGACGGCTACATCATGTACATAACAGCAAGGGGATGATCCTGACCATCCGATCCGAGATCCACGAAAGCACGACCCAAAGCAATGTATGGAACTGCTCGTATGAAACAGGTCACCCAACAGAGATGGATGGAAACATACAGTAAATGTAGAATGCATTTGTTGACACACCTTTAATAAAATTCTGCAGCAGAATTTCCTCTCCTCCATCTTCTAACTTCCGATTTTGTTGTTTCTCCTGCAACCTTCAAGGAAAGTTCGCCATAAGAGAGCATTCGGCCTGAAAGGCATGCTGCCGATCACTTGTTCTGCTTCCTTCACACGCCCATTTCTACACAACAAATCCACCAAGCAGACATAGTGATCCATCTCTGGTTCAACCCCATAAGAGTCCTTCATTCTCTCAAACAATCCAATCCCCTCTTCTACTTGGCCACCATGCCTACAAGACGAAAGAACTGCAATTAAAGCAATCCTATCTGGTTTGATACCCTGACATTCCATTTCTTTAAACTTTTCAAGCGCTTCATGGGCGTTCCCATGGAGCCCAAGGCCTGAAATCAGAACTGTCCATGAGATCAGATTTTTGTCCACAATCTCATCAAAGACATTGACGGAGCTCTCCAAGCTACCACACTTAGCATACATGTCAACCAGCATATTGCAAACGAGCACGTCACAGCACCTGGAATCAGCTTTGACGATCAGCCCATGAATTGCACTACCCAAAGCCAGGTTACAGAGCTTTGAACAGATGCTCAATAGGCTAACGAATGTGCACTTATCAGGAAGGATTTGAGTCGTCTGCATGCGTTTGAACAGTTCAAACGCCTCTCTGCAGTCACCATTGCGGGCACAAGCTTCAATTAAAGTGTTCCAAGATACAATATCGGGTTCTTGCAATTGAGAAAGCAGATTTTTTGCCTCTTGATATTGGCCAGTTTTATTATAAATGCCGGCAACTACATTAGAGGGGATGACAGATTGTGATTGAGTTAAAGCTTCAGCAAAGGCTAAGGCATCCGAACTGAGACCATTACTAGCATACGAGGCAATGGCTGAGATTGACACATACTCATTCAGTTCATAACCCATTCTTATTATCAGAGAATGAAGCTGCTGCAATTCCAGAAGTGAACAAGATTTAAGCACCATAGAAAAGGAAGATTCATTGGGTTGAAACCCCAAATGCAGCATTTCTTGCAGCACAGAAACTGGACTGCGGTAATCCTTGATTAAGCAACCCGAAATCAAAGCATTCCATGAAACAATGTTCCTGTCGGGCATTTGATCAAACAACTTGTGTGCATCTTCTAAATTGTCACATTTTGCGTAGAAATTCACTAATGAACTGCCCACAAAAACATCTGATATGAAGTTATTCTTAATGGTTTTAGCATGGATAAATTTACCAACACCCAAGTACTTTAAGCTGGCACAAGAGCTAGCAACGCTCGCAAACGTGGTCGAGTTTGGGAATATACCATCCACACACATGGCCAGTAACAATTCTAAAGCTTTATCCGGTCTTTCACTCTTGGTGAATGCTGTAACCATGGTATTCCAAGAAACCACATCCCGAATAGGTATCTCATTGAACATTTTCTCAGCAATGCATACACCAAAGAATCTAGCGTACATATCAATGAGAGCATTAGCAAGCGCTGTGAAATAATAGGTGCCAGTTTTAATCACTAATCCATGTATTTGCTCTCCACTTTCAAAGCTGACCATCCACCCACACACAGAAAGAATACCCAGAAAAGAAAATTCCGAGGGGCGGAACGCTGTTCTAAGGAGCTCACGGAACAAAATCATCGAATCTTCAACGAATCCATGCTGGGAAAATACCGTAATAATTGCATTCCATGTTACTATGTTTTTTCGAGGCATTTCTTCAAACACCTTGAGCGCATCATCCAATCTCTCATTCCTCGCATAGAATCCCAACAAGGCAGTCCCAGAGAAAGCATCCACAAAAAATAATCCAGCCTTCAGAATCAACGGCTGCAGCTGAAATCCGAGACAAGGAACAGACAGTGATGATGAGGACGACAAGATGCTGCCGATGGTGAATTGGGTCGGTCTCAATCCCGACGCCATCATTTGCGAGAAGAGCTTCAAAGCTTCCACCACATCGCCCCGACGGTTGTAAGCAGCGATCATAGAGTTATACGAAACCGCATTCCGTTCGGGAATTCCGTCGAACAGTTGTCGTGCGGTCGATAGTTCGCCGACAGCAGCATATGCAGCGAGCAGGTTGTTGCTGACGAAGGTGGACGGAAAGTAGCCCGTGGTAATGGTAAGGGCATGGACCGATCTTGTAGCGTCGGATGATGGCGTTTTCGAGCATGCTTCGAGTAAGAGAGGGAGCAGACGCTGTTGGCGGCATTGAAGGAATAATGGAGTTTGTGGATGGTAGTAGTGTAAATGCAGGTGGAGAAGGAAGGCATAATGGAAATATGTTGGAGAAAGGTGATTGGAGAAGGAGAGAGGATGGAAGAGAGAGAGAATCCTGTTGGGATATTTACAAGGCAATGCTGAAATCATTCACGGAACCCTCAGTCTCACATGAGCATTTCGTAGTTCGGCGTAAGGACTCGGATTTTGTAGCATGATGTGTATGTTTTACCGATGCCGTTCATCCATTTTAACAGCTCATCTTGAGGGAAACGGATTGGCTACGCCCCCTGCCACCAGCCATTGGCTGGTGGTCGGTGCTATGTGGGCCCAACTATGATGTATGTGTTTCATCCTTGCCGTTCATCTATTTTTATAGATCATTTTATGTTAATAATGAAGAAGTAAGGTGTATCTCAATCTCAACTGGACCACATCACAGGAAACAGTGTTGAATGAACATTGAACATTAAAAACGCTTTGGGGCCCATAAAAGTTTTGGATCAAGCTGATATTTATTTTTTCCCTTCACCCTTCACCTGGGTCTTTATAACCTAATCAAGAGATTGGATGTCAAATAAACAGTACAGTGGGCCTTTGGAGGAATTTAATGGTGGATATCCAATCATTATTTTTTTTTCATGTGGTGTAGTCCACCTAAGATTTATTTCCCTATCATATTTTGTATCCATCCCTTAAATGATCCATAAAATGGATGAACCGAATGGATGAAACACATACATTATAGTGGGGCCCATAGAGCACCTACCAGTAGCCAGGGGAATAGTGCCGGGGAGTAGCCAATCCGTCTCCCATTTTGAGCATGATTCCAAACTTTTGTGGCTTCAGGGAAGTTTTTAACCGTGAGTGTTCAATCACAACTCTTTTATGTGCCGTGGCCTACTTGAGATCTAGATCGGCCTCCTTTTTTGGTTCATGTCCTAAGATGAGCTGTAAAATTGACGGCCTGGATAAAACATATAAATAGTGTGCTCTGCCAATGGCCTGGATAAAACATATAAATAGTGTGCTGGGCCAATGGCTTGATCACGTAAAGAGTTGAAATAGTGGGCTATAGGGGTGTACACGAACCGAGTTAGATTGGTTAGCTTGCTTGACTCGACATGAAAAGGCTCGATTTGACTTAGTTTGAAGCTGAGTTCAAGCCGAGTCGAGCTGATTTTTTGAGCTCAAAAATGAGTTCGAGCCGAGTTCAAGGAGGCTCTAGCTCGTCTCAACTTGGATTGAATTTAGCTCAAATTGAACTCGGATCGAACCAGTTCGGTACTCGGTTACTTTGCCATTGATGTTGCTCGCCAATTGTTCGATAAAATAACTCAACGAAATGTGGCGGGTGCCAAGGAAGGTATGTACATGAAACAAATACTCTTTTTTTCTTTATTTTTCTTGGTTTTTATATTGCTTAGAAGGTATTTAATAAAACACTTATAAAACCATTGCCTCTGTTTATAAAATACTGGAATTTTGAAGTTATAGTTAAGGTGTTTGTGGAAATACCTCAATGGCAAACTTAGCTCAATCTTGACTTGAACTCGGCCCGAGCTGCTGACCGAACTAAGCCGAGCTAGCTAGTCAAGGTTGAGGACCGTGCCAAATTGGCCAGTCAAGCTTGAGGACCGGGAGGAGCCGAGTCCAGTTGAGGCCAACTCGACACAGTTTGACTCGATGTACAGCTTCAACTCAACTCGGTTTGACTCGATGTACACCCCTTGCTCCACCTGGATCATGGAGGTTGTATACGAACAAAACTTCCCCAATATTGCAATTTGCAACACTCTAGCAGCAGAATACTTGGGCTTTTATGTTTGGATTTCAACAGGGGAGATCTTGATCTAAGGGCCCATCCATAGCTCAATGTATAATATCAATGGTTTGGATTGCTAAGTCATGGGCTCCTCTTGTACAGATTGGGTGGAGGACTACAAACAGTCGGCCTAAGATTGTATGATAATTCAAGATAAATTGTGGGGCCAGTTGTGTACGGAGCATAGCATGAGGCAGGGACGGAATAATCTTAATCGTCTGTGACTGCTAAATTCCGAGTATAATCATCCTTTCTCTCCAGTTTAAGTCAATGGATCTGAAGTCCGGTCAGGAAATGGATTGGCTTCTGACCCTGCCAGTAGCTAATGGCTAATGGTTGGTTCTCTGTAGGCCCCCATTCCGTCCACCCATTCTTCCAGATCATTTTAGTGTATCAGCCCAAAAATGAGGTTGATCCAAATCTCAGGTGGACTGCACGGTGTTGATTGAATGCCTGCCATTAAAAACTTCTTGGGGGCCACAAGTTTTGGATCAAGATAATATATATTTTTTCCCTTCATCAAAGTCTATATGACCTAAGCAACAGGTTAGATGTCAAATAACCATTACATTAGACCCTGGGAGTTTGTTAATGGTGGACATTCAATCACTACTGTTTTCTCATGGTGTGGTCCACCTGAGAATCAATTTTTTGGTATCAAGTCCTAAAATTATCTTTCAAAATGGATGGACGGCGTGGATAAAATATATACATCATGGTGGGGTCCACATAGCACCGACCATAGCCATCTAACTAGTGGCAGCGTCAGTAGCCAAACCGCCTCCGGTACGAGCTGCCATGCAAACCGCATATTGTAGGCAGGCGCACGTTGAATTTTCTCCTCCCACGATTGCATGGGGACATAAGTGGCAAACGGGCAATAATTTCATCATATGATAAAGCCCTCTCCACCATACACGTAGCATGACACTGCGGGATCGAACCGTCCAATTAATGGAGTCTGTAATGGTGGGCAATAGTTAAAAACCAATATTGGTCAAACAATCCTAGCCATCCCTTCCCTTCATTTCCAATTTGTTGCACAGATCGGATGTGCGTCCACAAATGATTTTTAATCAATGAGCCATCAACGGTGGGGCCCACTAGGTGGGCGGTCGCCAAGGTCTTTATCATATCATTTCGAGCGTACATGAATATCCATGAGAACTTATCCGAAAAACAAAAGCAATGAACCATCAACTTAAGGCCATTGTGAGTACTGGTCTCATCTTAGTGGCATATGCCCCGGTCAAATGCTCGAGGAACATGGGATCCATTGGATCTGCATCCCAAGCGCACACGCAATCACAAATGCTTGATACGCCGGGTGGATTAGGTGAGACCCGGACTCACCCTTGACGGTGCCGTCCTTATCATGGGGATGATGGGCATTATCCAAATAATAATAATAATAAGCAGATCCAGCTATAAGGTGGACCATACCATGGGAAATGGTAGTGATGTGATGATATTTCTTTTTTTCCCTTGGTTCATACTTATGTAAACTGTACATGGAATTGCGAATGACCGAGCTATGCATCTAATATGGAGGTCAGATGAACTAGACAGCATAATTTGATTAGACATTATCGTTGTAAGCTTAATGTCATAGTCTTCCACATCTTACACCCTTAGAAAATCACTGGGATGGGAATGAAAACTTATGAAAACTTATGTTGTTGTATGTATGATTATATATATTAAATGGTTGAGGAGTTCGTAACCCATTGAAACTCCTCTCTATTAGTCTCCACACCAATTTGGTAATTCCAATCTCACTAGAACACTGTATATGTATCACAATTTCAGCATATATCACCCCTTATATAAATTTAGATGCATCACAGCTCAATAGGGTCCATTGGTACTCTCAATCATACCATCCAACCCTTGGGACAATCGAGACCGTTGATCAATAAGACTTACCTTATAGAATTCTTATAACTTATGTAGCGTTATTAACAGATTAGACGCCAAATAAACATTAATGTGCTTCCTAAGACATTTTTAATTATAAGGCATTCAATCGTCATTGTGTCTTATGGTATGGTCAACTTTGTAAGTGAATCTGCTTCACCTTTTGGATAATACCAAAATAACATGGAAAAATGGATACACGGTGTAGATAAAAAATATGTACATTACGGTGAGTCCCACGGTCATGGCTAGTCTTGGGTGAGGCCAGGGTGCAACATTCAAGCTATCCGTCAAAAGTATACACTATACATGTTCCTTATTTCAAGAATTAGGTTGGGATTATTTACATCCAACTTGTCATGGTAGATAGGATTTCGTTACGTGTTAGCATGCTTCTATGAAGGCATGCTTATAGAAGGCAAAATCACCAGGGTATTAATTACACCTATGTAGAAGAGGCTTCTCATGTTAAAGTGCTACAATACTTTTTAAAAAAGCATATATGCGCAGCAAAGCAAATGTAACCCAATGCAAAATGAAGGCAATGACAACCAGTGGAATGGCTAGATTAGTTAATTTGTAACACGCAGTTGTAAACTTCTAAGCTGCGCTTTAAGAGGAGAAATCCGTGTAGAAATATAAACACAACTACACACCATAATATAATAGTTAGTTGACCCTATTTCAAAATAAAAGCATACCAAATCAAGGCCATTAACTAATTGGAACGTTAACTCGGAAAGCCAATGAACCATACACAAGGCTATTGTCTAACCCAATTTTATAAAAGCAGCATAAAACAAAGAGCTCTGCGCTCTTATCAATTCAAATATAACCCTTTTCAATTCAACGTGGTCTATCAATCTTTTATCCCACATGGACGCACATTTTATCTTATCTTAACTGAGTTTAACCACTTCACTTTTGTCTAGCACTATGCTGCAGGAAGTTTGTATTGATTAGCGTAGCTTGGTTTAGCTTTCTATTTTTGTCCCACACATCAATGCAATAAAGTTGGATTTAGTTTAGTTAATCATCTACAACCCTGTTATTGGATCCCTTAAATCTGCAAGTCCTTGATGATTTTTTCAGTCACAGCCTGCCGAATAGAGAAGGATCACGCTATGTGCAAGAAAATTAAATAAGCTAAGTGGAAGATATACCTGATTGAGAAATAATTGCAAAATGGATTGCTGAGATCTTCCTTACTTTACACCTTTAAGTAAACAATGGGATAGGAGAGAGAATTTTCAATGTGTATAGGTTTGAAACCCAACTTGTTTAAGTAATTATAGCATACAGGTGAGAGGAGTTTAAAACCCATCAAAACTCTTTATCTTAAATACATTAAAACTCCTCATCAAAGGCTCCATATGTTTTGTGTATCAGAGTCCAAGCGCACTATCTGACATAAATTTGAGATTGATCACAACTCTAGTGGGACCCACCGGCATGCCCAATCACAATACCCGGCTCAGACTATCGATCAATTAGGCCCACCTTATAGAACTCTCATGTAAACTAAGACCACCTAGGCTCAAAAGATTGTCAATCATCAACGACCGTCTCACCCACTCGAATTGTTGTCCATAACTTATGTTATACCACATTTACATTCAAATTAATAAGATTAGTAATTAATGTGGGAGTGTCAACCGCCCAGGTTAGAGCCAGGCAAGCAATGTCCAAGCCTGGCCCGGATTGTTGAAAGCTTGTCCAGGTCTGGCCTGGGCCTGTGACGGCCCAACTAGTTCAGCCCGAGTCCAGCCCTGACTGTGAATAATGGGCCTGCCCGAGCCCAAGCGCAACCCGCTTAATAGAGAGAGAGAGAACAGCAGGAAAAGACGATGGAGATGAAGAAGAGGATTTTTATATTAAAAAGAATTAAAATTAAAATTAAAAAGAGAAAACAGAGGATTAAAAGAACTAAAATGAAAATTTAAAAGAGAAAACAGAAAAAGGAAAAAATGAAAAAAAAAAAAAAAAAAGAAACGAAAAAAAAAAGAGAGAAATTTACTACTGTGGACCCCACCTTTTATCCAGCAGTATTTCTGAAACAATACAAACTTTGAATAGGCACTTGGACCTTCTCATACGGAGTTGGAATTTCAGGACGAAAATACCCCAGCCTTCCTCTGGCTGGCGTGCAGACACGAGCGCTGACGGACGGTCCGAACTCAAGTGGGGCCCACTGTGATGTATGCTTTTCATCCATGCCGTCCATATATTTTTCCGGATCATTTTATGGTATGAGACAAGAAATGAGGTATATCTAAATCTTAAATGTACCACATTACAAGAAACAGTGTTGAATAAGCGTCTACCATTAGAAATCCTTCACCATCTAAGTTGGGGCCCACTGTGATGTTTGTGAGAAATCCTCCCCATCTAAGTTCATTCATAGGGTCACAAGGACCTGGATGAAGAGGAAAAATAAATTTCATAATGCTCCAAAACTTCTGTAACCCTTAAAAGGGTTTCAATGGTACACGTTCACTTCCCCATTGCCTTTTACAGTGTGGTCCACTTGATCGTTAGATCTATCTTATTTTTCATCCCAAGCCTTAATATGAGCTCGCCAAATAGATGGACGATTTGGATGTAACACAGACCTCATGATGGGACCCACAAAAGTAACGCAGAAAAAATAAAAAAACAGAACAGAGTGCATGGCACTACCGCCCCACAATGGGAGTGTACTGACTAACTCAGTATTCAATCCGATTACGCGTGCTATGCCCCACAATAATATTTTATTTGTAATATATCATTTCATCGAGTATCCATATGGATCCAAACTAGAATGATTTACTTAACGTACCACATACAATTTTGAGTCAGGATAAGCTAATTTAGCCAACCAACCTAGTTATTTTTCAAGATTTCATTGAGTTGATGGTTGAAAATTCATTTCATTTAGCCAACCAACGTAGTTATTTAACAAGCATATCTCTTAAACTAGAATGATTTTTTTTTCTTTTTTTTCTTTTTTACACACGCCCATGCACTTACACTAGTGAAATTTCATCATAGGTATACGTTTAAAAGAACATGTATCAGCAATCCCATGGATCTTAAAAAAATCCACTAACATCACCATTATTACCTTAAAATTGATCCAATCCCTTGGTTGGACGGATTAGAAGGTAAAATCCCGGGATATGGTGGGGCCCACAGACCACCGAAGATTTGCCATTGGTGGGTGGGAGGCGGAGTAGTAAATCCGTTTATGTGAAAAGGAGGGGTATTTTCATCCTAGAATTTGTCGTCCGTACGAGGAGGTCTAAGTGGGTATGTTAAGTTTGTATTGCTTCAAGAATATCCAATGGATAAAAGGTGGGGTCCACAGTCATAAATTTTCCTATTTTAGTGTATCCTAAAAAATTGATCCACATCAAAATCTGAAGTGGACCACACCACAGAAAACAATGGTTTGTGATTGAACGCGTAACATTAAAAGCTTCTTAAGGTCCATTATAATATTTATTTGCCATCCAAACTGTTGAAAAGGCCACACAGACATGGATGAATGGAAAATACAAATAACAGCTTGATCCAATACTTTTTTCTGCCCCCACTAAATTTTTAATGGTGTGAATTCAATCCATACTTTGTGGTCCAAATGAGACTTGAATGGATCTCATTTTTGAGATCATGACCTAAGATGCATTGGAAAAACATATGGACGGCGTGGAAAATACAAATAACAGCTTGATCCAATACTTTTTTCTGCCCCTAATAAATTCTAGTTTGTCCCGCTGTTTTTTATATTTTTTCCGCTGTTTTTCTGATTTTTCCTCGCTGTTTTTCTAGTTTGTCTCACTGTTTTTCTTATTTTTTCCGCTATTTTCTAATTTGCCCCGCTGTTTTTCATGTTTCCCCCGCTATTTTTCTAGTTTACCCCACTGTTTTTCTTATTTTTTCAGCTGTTTTTCTAGTTTGCCCTTCTGTTTTTCATGTTTCCCCCGCCATTTTTCATGTTTCCCCCACTGTTTTTCTAGTTTGTCCTACTGCTTTTCATGTTTCACCCACATTTTTTTAGTTTGCCCCGCTGTTTTTCATGTTTTCCCTGCTATTTTTCTAGTTTCTCCCGCTGTTTTTCATGTTTCCCCCGCTGTTTTTCTAGTTTGCTCCGTTGTTTTTCATATTTCCTCTGGCTGAAGTGCAGAGACGAGCGCTGATGGACGGTCCGTCGATGGGAATTTAAGTGGGGCCCACTGTGATGTTTGTGAGAAATCCTCCCCATCTAAGTTCATTCATAGGGTCACAAGGACCTGGATGAAGAGGAAAAACAAATTTCATAATGCTCCCAAATTTCTGTAACCCTTAAAAGGGTTTCAATGGTACACGTTCAATTCCCCACTGCCTTTTACAGTGTGGTCCACTTGATAGTTAGATCTATCTTATTTTTCATCTCAAGCCTTAATATGAGCTCGCCAAATAGATGGACGGTTTGGATATAACACAGACCTCATGATGGGACCCACAAAAGTAACGCAAAAAAAAATAAAAAAACAGAACAGAGTGCGCGACACTGCCGCCCCACAATGGGAGCGTACTAACTAACTCAGTACGCAATCCGACTACGCTTACTACGCCCTACAATAATGTTTTATTTGTAATACATCATTTCATCGAGTATCCATAAGGATCCAAACTAGAATGATTTACTTAACATACCACATATGATTTTGGGCCAGGATAAGCTAATTTAGCCAACTAACCTAGTTATTTTTCAAGATTTCATCGGGTCGATGGTCGAAAGTCTATTTCATTTAGCCAACCAACGTAGTTATTTAACAAGCATATCTCTTAAACTAGAATGATTTTTTATTTTTTTTTACACACGCACACACACCCCCATGCACTCACACTAGTGGAATTTTATCATAGTTATACGTTTAAAAAGACATGTATTAACAATCCCATGGATCTTAAAACAATCCACCAACATCACCATTATTACCTTAAAATTGATCCCATCCCTTGGTTGGACGGATTGGAAGGTAAAATCCCGGGATATGGTGGGTCCCACAGACCACCAAAGATCTGCCATTGGCGGGTGGGAGGTGGAGTAGCGAATCCGTTTATGTGAAAAGGAGGGTATTTTTGTCCTGGAATTTGTCGTCCGTACGAGGGGGTTTAAGTGGGTATGTTAAGTTTGTATTACTTTAAGAATATCCAATGGATAAAAGGTGGGGTCCACAGTCGTAAATTTTCCTATTTTAGTGTATCCTAAAAAATTGATCCACATCAAAATCTGAAGTGGACCACACCACAGAAAACAATGGTTTGTGATTGAACGCGTAACATTAAAAGCTTCTTAAGGTCCACTGTAATGTTTATTTGCCATCCAAACTGTTGAAAAGGCCACACAGACATGGATGAATGGAAAATACAAATAATAGCTTGATCCAATACTTTTTTCTAACCCCAATAAATTTTTAATGGTGTGAATTCAATCCATACTTTGTGGTCCAAATGAGACTTGCATCGATCTCATTTTTGAGACCATGGCCTAAGATGCACTGGAAAAATGTATGGACAACGTGGAAAATGCAAATAACGGCTTGATCCAATACTTTTTTCTGCCCCCAATAAATTCTAGTTTGTTCCGCTGTTTTTCATGTTTCTCCCGCTGTTTTTCTAGTTTGCCCTGCTGTTTTTCTTATTTTTCCTACTGTTTTTCTAGTTTGCCCCACTGTTTTTCTTGTTTTCCCCGCTGTTTTTCTAGTTTACCCTGCTGTTTTTCATGTTTCCTCTGCTGTTTTTCTAGTTTACCCCATTATTTTTCTTATTTTTCCCGCTATTTTTCTAGTTTGCTCCGCTGTTTTTCATGTTTCTCCCGCTGTTTTTCATGTTTCTCATGCTGTTTTTCTAGTTTGTCCTGCTGTTTTTCATGTTTCTCCCGCTATTTTCTAGTTTGCCCTGCTGTTTTTCATGTTTCCCCTGCTGTTTTTCATGTTTCCCCCAACGTTTTTCTAGGTTGCCCCACTGTTTTTCATGTTTCCCCGGCTGTTTTTCATATTTCCTCTGGGTGAAGTGCAGAGACAAGCGCTGACGGACAGTCCGTCGATGGGAATTCAAGTGGGGTCCACTGTGATGTTTGTGAGAAATCTTCCCCATCTAAGTTCATTCATAGGGTCACAAGGACCTGGATGAAGAGGAAAAACAAATTTCATAATGCTCCAAAACTTCTGTAACCCTTAAAAGGGTTTCAATGGTACATGTTCAATTCCCCACTACCTTTTACATGTGGTTCACTTGATAGTTAGATCTATCTTATTTTTCATCTCAAGCCTTAATATGAGCTCGCCAAATAGATGGTTCAATTTCCCACTGCCTTTTACAAACGTTCAATTCCCCACTGCCTAATCCGTTCAAATTTGCCCCGGACGTGTTTGGTTCGAGAGATTGGAATGGATGAGAAGGTTTAATCCCAGGATTGGTCGGGTGTGCCAAACAGACTCGATATAGCAATTCCATGAATCTTAAGACAATCCACTGACAACACCATCATTACCTTGAAATCCATACCATCCACCCTAATACCATTCAATCCCTCCAATCCATCTGGCCAAAAAAGCCTTAAGTAAATCATTCTAGTTTAGGAGATATGCTTGTTAAATAAATAAACAAAGAAATGAATTAAAAGATAGAAAAATATTTTTATATACTTATACATACATATTTATATAATTATGTATTAGAGAAAAACGTAAGGAGGAAAAAGTTCTCCTTGTAAAAAAAAAAAAAAGTAAAATTGCCAAATTTTTGTGACACTGCCACTGAACCGGCGGTAGTGCCGCGGTAGTCTATGATTTTTTTATTTTTTTATTTTTGAATATGTTGCTTTTGTGGGTCCCATCATAAGGTCTGTGTTACATCCAAACCGTCCATCTATTTGGTGAGCTCATATTAAGGCTTGAGACGAAAAATAAGATAGATCTAACTATCAAGTGGACCACACTGTAAAAGGCAGTGGGGAATTGAACGTTTACCATTGAAACCCTTTTAGGGGTTACAAAAGTTTTGGATCATTATGAAATTTGTTTTTCCTCTTCATCCAGGTCTTTGTGACCCTATGAATGAACTTAGATAGGAAGGATTTCTCACAAACATCATAGTGGGCCCCAACTTAGATGGGAGAGGATTTCTAATGGCTGACGCTCATTCAATACCATTTCTACAATGTGGTACACTTAAGATTTGGATATACTCATTTTTTATCTCATACCATAAAATGATCCGGAAAAATATATAGACGGCTTGGATGAAAAGCATACATCATGGTGGGGCCCACAAACCACCGAAGATCCACTATTGGCGGGTGGCAGGTAGAGTAGCGAATCCGTTTAGGGTGAGTTTGGGCAGTGGGATTAGAAGGGATCAGGTGGTCTGGGATTCATCTGGTCCTGTGCCCGTTCCACTCCATGTTTAGGAAGAATGGAAAAGCTTGGAATTACATTAAATGAAATTGCATTGGTTCTTGTGCCAATTTCACTCAATGTTTGGAAAGTTGTTTAGGTCCCAGCATGATGTGCTATATCCACACCGTCCACTCATTTATCGAGATTATTTTAGAGCATGGGCTAAAAAGTCAAATAAATCTAAAGCTCAAGTGGACCTCACCATAGAAAGCAACAGGGATTGAATACTTACCGTTGGAAACTTCTTTGGGGCTACATAAGCTTTGGATCTACCTCATTTTTGGGCCCATTCCATAAAATAAGGTTACAAAACAAATGAACAGTTTAAATATAACACGTGTGTTATTCTCAGTAATTTTAAATGTTGTGGGTATATCTTTTTAATGCATCACTGTATTATCAACAAAGCATGACGTTAATTTTATCCCATGACAATAGAGAACAATCCCTGCCATGGGTAATAATTATGTTTTTTGAATCTCATCCTACATAATCCCTTCTAATCCCACCTCCCAAACGGGCCCTTATGTGAAAAAGATGGGTATTTTCGTCCTGGAATTTGTCCTCCGTATGAGGAGGTCTAAGTTAACATGTTGAGCTTACATTGCTTCAAAAATATCCAATGAATAAAAGGTGGGGTCCATAGTCGTAAATTTCTTTAAAAAACGAGTACAGAAATGATTCAGTGAGTTCTTACCGGTCGCATTGGAAGTGTAACCTCATCTCTCCAAGTGCAAAGGGCCGCAGATCAATGGCGTGGCAGTAGATCGGATGGTCCGTGTCGCCTTTTCTGAGGGTGCGTAGGCCAGCAACAGCGATGTGATTGGTACCCTGACTGTGGGCCCAACACGATGTATGCGCTGTATATCTATGCCGTCCATCGTTTTTTCAACTTATTTTGGCATAACCCAAAAAATGAAGTAGATGCAGATCTTAGGTGGACCCCAATACATGAAACAGTATTCATTGAACGCCCACCATTAAAAACTTCATAGTGCTCGCTGTAATTTTGATTTGCCATCCAACCTGTTGATAAGGTCACACAGACCTTGTCGAAGGGAAAACAAAAATATCAACTTTATCTGAGAGTCTTGTAGTCAACAAAAAAAGATTTTAATAGTCATTCACCACTGTTTCCTGTGGTGTGGCCAACTTAAGATTTCTATCTACTTCAATTTTAGGCTCATATCATAAAATCAGTTGATAAAACGGATGGACGGTGTCAATATATAACTCATACATTGATGTGGCCCCACAGGGAAACATCTCAAAAGCTGCTTCATGCCTGCCAAGTCACTCCCGTTTTGTCACTGTGGATAAAGGCTGAAAGTCGGGCACGCCCCCGACTGACCCGTGACGGAGGGGACATTGGGTTTGACTTGGGCACGATGTATTGGGTTTAGCCTCAGGTTTGGGCTATTCAAATACTAACCTGATAAAACTTGGATTAGGCTTCAGTTAAGGCCTCAGGTTGCCCGACCCAACCCCAACGTGATCATACATAAGTGCCTTATAAATTATAGTTGAGTGCAAATTGTTTGTGTAGAAGGCACAAAAAATTCTAATGCCATTAGGTTTCATTGGTCCGCGTCATTTCTAGTGACTCAAGTTAATAAGAAATGCCAAATTTTTCTCCTAAATAGATTGCATGCTCCACAACACGACTTTTAAATGAGCAATTGTCTTATATTTTAGTTTGTTTGTTTAGAAAAATGAACTCCTTTACAATGAATACCTACATATATATAATAAAATTATAAGTACAAAAAATAAGACGTATATTGAAAATATAATAAACTAACGTAATAACAAAAATATTAGCATATATCCGCCTAGCCAACCCGACTAAGCCCGCATGGGTTGGGCTTGGGTTGAGAATTCCCAACCCGAGGTTGGGTCAGGTTGAGTTGGAGTTGAGGTATAGGAACCATAGGTTGGGCTAGGGTTGAGCACCAACCTGGCCCAACCCGCCCGACTTTCAACCCTAGGTCGGATAGCATGGCACTGGGCTCGGGCTGGGCTCAAGCTGAATTATTCTGGTTTGGTTCGTCATGGGCCCAATAGGAAAATTCGTGCCGAGTTTTGACAGAGCTTGGCCTGGCAACCCATCGACACTCCTACGTATTTGTATTTATCTAAACGGATTTTTGTTATCACTATATATAGTTTGTTGTAAGCGACACTCCGTATATTCTATGCATAGCAACGAATCCATCGGAACCAATCCATCATCTCTTCTATGCTTTTTGGTGCTTCTCTCTTCTTTCCTTCTTTTTAGTTTTATTTTATTTTTTTTACCCTTTCCAATGGTATAAGTTATGGCATTGATGATAATAAATGACAGCTCAGCACCACACATTTGAATTATAAACACAAACCCCTCCCATGACCTTTTCCGATATCAACTTACAGCCACAATCCTATCATGGATAGGATCATAATAAAAACATCAATGTACCACTTATCTCTTTATGCAGTCTACATGTAAAGTTGCATAGGCTAATGAGCCAAAAACTCTTCTAAATAATCAATGAAAAGCACATCTTGTTTCTTATTGGTTGACCACATAATCCACCAAGCCAATGGATTAAAAATAAAAGTAAAATACCATGCATTGCAAGCTTGACATCTTTTCTCCACAAAAGAATCTGAAATGGCGCCCCACGCCTAATAGACGGTTCTTTATTCTCTGTCGTTTAGACCTATGGTAGTGGTTCATTAATTAGTTTATTAATGTGAAGCAACGTCATTTTGTGGCTGGATGAAGTTCCACTAGCTCACAAAAGTTATGGAAATTTATAAAGAGAAATGATAGCATACACCTCGTGTGTCATGGCGGAGCCCGTGCAGCCACCTACCCACAATACATGTAGCAAACATGTGTGATGATCAGGACTTAATTTTGATATGGCATCCACCGCATGGGTGGGCCATAGGCTAAAAATCGCAGAAGGAGGATAGTTTCTAACCGTCGATTCATTGTACGTTTGCTGGTGGAATGTAACCCGTTGCCTCTGTTAGCTGATAGTTCCTTTTGCAAGCCACTGATAGGATGGCTACCACAATCCCAATAACCTCGTTTATGGGATATGGGTAATCCACGTAGTGGCCCACCAGATCCACAGTCTTGATCATTACATATGTTGGTTACGCCTACTATGGGGTGAAAGGTGCATAAACCTTCTACAACACAAGCTTAGAGTCAGGATACCTAAACTCTTCAACTGCTTGAAAAGGCAAATATTATATTATGATAATCAGCTAGTGTTATTAGTACAAGTATCAGAAAAAGTGATTTTTTTTTTCTTTTAATTTTTCCTTTTGTGGCCCACCACAATAGACATGAGTGAGAAAAAGTCCCACACACAAATCCATTTTTATCATCATCCCATTGATCCCATGATTAGGTGGGCTATAAAGTACAAGATAAACTTGTTCGTACAATTCAATAAAATACAAGGTCACACGTGTGATCGAGGGCATATATTCAGTTTATGTGTATGATTAAGAATTGCGGGCTTGCAAGAGTCGTACTTGACTGAATGTTTAATTGAACGCTGTGCCCCTGCGTTGGGACAACTAAATAAGACCACATTAAAAAATTCAGCAGTTAAATCAACCACCGATTGTGATCAGCGATCGAGCGATTTGCGAAAGGGTAGGGGTGAGTCCCTCGAGATGGATTCTTTTTGACTTGTGTTAAGGACTTTTTTTTCACCTCTACTTGCAGCTAATATATTTTTCAAAAGAATAAAGATGAACAAAATAAATTAAAAGGCTAAAACAATGCCAATTTTATTAATGTTTGAAGGATGCTCATTGCAGTTGACAAAGTAAAACAGCTAGAAATAATGAAAAAGATAAGTACCTAATTCGTCTATAAGAATAGACGATCCAGGAAGATGGTCAGTAGGATGTCACCAGGATGATTGATCGCTTAAGGACTCAGTTGATCGGGATCTAGTAACTTGGGGTTGTTGATGCTTATGTTAATCCTACGGTACTATAACGCTGGTGCTGGATAGTAGTGATCTATGCTAAGAGTAGCTTATGCTAAGATAAATATAAAGATAAATGTAAAGAAGATATATTGTGTTTGGTGTGGGCCTTGAGCTCTTCATTGTGCGCTCCTTTTATAGGTCGTCGAGGTAGCAAAACCCTTATCGGGTTTCCTTGATGATCTAGGATCCTTTGCATGTACGACTTGATTCTGAATAGGAAGATCTTTGCAAATTTGAAACTATTGCTATTAAGATCTCCACTTTTACATATATGATCTTTTATTGGATCTTCAAGTCACCACAACATCTAGATTTGGGCTCAATCAGAGCCATTTCCACTCTTCCTTTGTGGATCTCAAATCGATTAAGTCATTGTTGCATCTGAATGACCCAATCAACATTATTTTCACCATTTCACAATCTCGCTCCCTTCTGATCGTGGAACTGGTGGGACCGGATCTACCAAATCCTGATCTCTCATTCTCTTGATTTCGATTAATGCACGGATATAGGCATGATCTATTGGTTTCAATCCTCTCCTGATTTAAGTCCGTATTACAACCAATATGCTTCGATACTAGTCCAATCTTCGAATATTTGGGATCTTTATGATCGCAGCAAGGCTTTTGAACGTATCTGAAAAAATCTCTCATTTTAGAAAGATTGTGAGAGATAGCCTTATCAAGTGTATCATGGCTAGATCCGTGATATGTTTCTTTTCCTCAGTAGGTCTTTTAATACATGCTGGGTACATTTTCATAATGATGTGTCACACGAATTATAGCCACGTGTCATTCAATGTTTCACTCTCCTAAAGGCATGCATGCATATTGTTTCAATAAGAAACAAGTATCTCGGATTGGAATGCCTACACTCAATAATAACAAAAGGAAAATGAAAGAACAAATATCGTCACTTATTTTATTAATTATGAATTCCTATTACATTCCTCGTAGTTCCCTTGATTTCAAAATAAAGTACATTTTATCAATGTAATGAAAGGAAAGAAAAGAAATTCAATAGTGATTTTAGCAGTATTTCGGCTTACGAAACGTCCATCGTAATGATATAAGAGTTGTGCAGGTTCGAAGCCTCCTTGTTCCACACTTAATAAGCTTGGAATACAAGTGCAAGAGACCAACTTGCGGGAGATTCATAATTTTGCGGAAGAATATCATCAAAGTATTCGAAATCAACATGCAATCATGTCTATTGTGCGGTCGCGCAACCAATCCCTGTTGCATAGCCGTGCAATAGGTCTCCACCCTGCCTCTTACATCTTTCAATCTTTGCAATTTCTCTGACCTCTTTGGAACTCTTCACTTGTGAATGAAGCAAATAAGAAGGGGAATGTGGGTATTTATAGGCCTTTGCATGTGCGAAGAACTGAATCCTCGTAACTTAACACTGTTGTGTAGATGTATAACATATCCCTGTTGCGTTGTCACTCAATGGACTTTCTGCCTGATCCAAGTAGTCTGCCAAAAGACAGTCTTTTTGGCCACTTCTGTTCATTACACAGCCGCGCAACTCACCTATGTTGCGTGGTCACACAACAAAGTCATCTTTACAATACGTTCATCATCATCATTTAATTTATTTCTGTGCTTCAACACATACAGTTTTGTGCCATCACATTGATAACAGAACGTAGTGCTGATGAAAGAGTGGTGAAACATATCTTTAGGCATGAGTATGATTCTGCCAACATCGAACCCGTAGTGTCGACATGTAGTGACTTCCTATTGGTCCACGTAGGCGTGTCGAAAATGGATGTAAACAAAATCAATGCTCAAAAGAATTTTTTATTGTCATTCCTTTTTCTTTAGTTTTCTGATTTTAAATCATCTCTAGTCTATTTAGGAGTGAAGTGACTTAATTTTCAGCTCAAATAATCTAAACAATGTAGCCCATCTATGGAAAGTTGTGATTAGATTAACATATGTGCATGTAATTAGGATATGTGATGTGTGACAAATCTTACATCTTTTTTAAGAGTAGATAGAGAAACAAGGCCACAGGAATAATAATAATAAGAATATCGGAAGAGGAAAATATGGAATTAAAATTAAATTCTCTCATTTTTTATATTGGTTTTGTAAAAGGGTATACCTTTTTTTTTGCATTTTCTTCTCTTTTGTTGTTATGATAAGTATTATTATTTTATTTTTTTAGGGGGGGGGGGGGGGGTGGGGTTGGGTATCATGGGATCTAACCCAAACTCAACTAAAAGAATGTAAAATCTAGGATTTGAATTCTTGCTACCAAATGGCAACATAGATTTTAGAAAACTAGGGATTAATTTTATTTTTTTAAAAAAAAAAATCCAAATCATGTTTGGCATCACTCAAAATCTTAGATTTCAAATCCAACTTGGATTAAAATTCTTGAATAACCTCTTTTAGAATCCAAGAGAGAAATAGGGTGTAAAATTGTGAATTTTCAATCCTCTTAAATTATCATTTTTGGTCTCTCCTCTCTCTCTCTCTCTCTAAGACTTAAGTCAAAATCCAAATTGTCATAGATTCCATGGGATTGAAAGTCTAAGCTACCATACAAAATTGAAAGAATGCAAAATCCAAAATGCACAATTTTGATTTTGACTTGAGAATCCAAATCCATGATGCCTAACAACTATTAAAGGCTTTTAATTGTCTTTGAAAATTATTACATTTGCATTAAGTGCAATAAATATTTTTCTTTATTCATATATTCTTAAAACTTAATTCACTTGGATTTGATACCTATTGGTTTAGAATTCGTGGTACATGTGTGAGATTTGGGCATGCCAGAATTGATTGGGTTCGGTTCAAATTAAAACCACTTACCCCTAGTGTGTGAGATAAAGCGGAGCTTGGTCGGGAACATGATTGGCCGTCTATTCAACCAACTATCAAGTGTGATATTAGGCGATTTATAAAGGTTGGAGATATTCCTCCAACATGAGTTCTTTTCGCCTTGGATTGCCAGCCTAATTGAGAGCAGTGGGGTGCTTTATGGAGCAGTGCGCTAATGAGTAAGGATTGAGTAATGCCGATATTTTAACCTACTGTCAACCCAGTATATGAGCATAGGCGGGTAATTTCAAGAGCTAAGGCCTTCCTTCAGATCTGGTATGTAGATTGAAGAGAATTACACCTATTGACTACCACCAAGTTAGTTTGGCGAGATCGCAGGGACAGACTATACTGCTCCTAAGGGCTAAGCTAAGCTAAGCATCTTAGAGGACTGGATAAGTTGCATCTCACTGAATGATTGCTTTATATTTTGGTTTATTTGATCGATCATGGATGCCTCTTTCCATGCCTTCTTCTACTATTTATAGAACTCTTGATACAGTCGTGAGAGTAACTATTGCCGACGTGGTATTCTTTCATGCTGCAAACTGTAAAGTACCTCCTTTTAATTGTGCTTGACTTTTGTTGAATGCGTTTTTATCTCGTGAAGAACCTCTCGCACATTCTCACGCTGACGCAACCTTAATGGTGACAAGCTCTTATCTTTAAGTCATGTGCTTGACATGCTTCTTTAGAGATTTGCTCAACAATGATCTATCTTTTGTATATTTAGCCTATCACATGATATCATGCGTGCCACGTGGCCACATCTATATTGTTCATCTAGGATTGCTAGACCTTGTCCAAACAATAGGCTTTCTCCACTTCTCATATGGCATGTTTGATTAGATGTAAATTCACGTAAGAGGTGATAAACAAGTAATGATGACTTTAGTATTTATAATATTAAAGATGTATTGACAGACACTAATTTTGAAAAGAAACAAATTTAGACTCTATAGGCCCCATCGTGATGTATGTGTTTTAACCATGTGTCCATTCATTTTGTTAGATAATTTTAAGCCAGAAGCTTAAAAGTGAGGCAAATCTAAAACTATTATAGCTCTCTAAAAGTTTTCAATGGTAGGCGTATAATCCTCTCTTTTTCTTTTTTCTTTTTTCTTTTCTTTTTTTTTTGGTGGTGTGATCTACTTGAGCTTTGGATTTGCTTCATCTTTCATTCATGCCCTTAAGTGACCTGAAAAAGAAGAAGAAGAAAAGAACAGACAACATGGATATAACACATACATCACAATGTAGTCCACTTATTATGAGGTTAAGTTTTGCTTGATTTTCATGGTGAAATTTCTACTTTAGATCAAATTGTAAGCATTTGTGATAATTACTCATTGACCATTGCTTACATGCATTTGAAGCTAACCAAATAGGCACACGTTGATCCAACACCAAGGTGTGGCTAAGTATGGGGTGTGTACTAACATGCTAACCCACCTCAGATGGGGGTCATCCATCATGTGGAGCCTGGCTTTGGATGTGGGTCACTCATCGTTAGGGCCGACCTTTGATGTGGACTATCCATCATGTGGGGCCCAGCTTGGATGTGGGCTATTCATCATTAGGGCTGACATTTGATGTGGACTGTCCATCATGTGGGGCTCGACTTTGATGTGGGCCACTCATCGTTAGGGCTGACCTCTGATGTGGATCATCCATTATGTGGGGACCGTGTTGATGTGGGCCACTCATTGCTAGGGTCAACCTTTGATGTGGGCCATTCAACATGTGGGGCCCACCTTAAATGTGGATTGTCCATCATGTGAGCCCCACCTTCAATGTGGGTCGTCCATCATTAAGGACCAACTTTCAATGTGGATCGTCCATCATTTGGGGCCCACCTCGATGTGGGCCATCCATCATGTGGGGCCCCCCTTCAATGTCCACTGCCCATCATGCCAACCCACCTTTGATGTGGACAGTCCATCATGTGGGGCCCCCCTTCAATGTCCACTGCCCATCATGCCAACCCACCTTTGATGTGGACAGTACATCATGTAGGCCCCACCTTGGAGGTGGGTTGTCCAATATATAGGCCCGCTTTGGATGCAGTCTATTTATTATTGGAGGCTGATCTTTAATGTGGACTATCCATTATATGGACCCACATTAATATGGGTCATCCAATCATGTGAGACCCACCTTTGAGACCCACCTTTGATGTGGACTGTTTATCATGTGGGGACTCTTTTGTTAAGGACAATGAGAGAGAGCTTCCTTTGACATGGATTTGGGGTGTCTAAGAGAAAAAAGTAAAAAAGTAACAAGTCATAATTTTTTTTTTTTTATTATTGAAATAAATAGCTATTAGCATTAAGTTACTTTTATAACTATGCTTACTAAATTAATTTAAGTAAAAAAAGCAACTTAATAGTTTAAAATAAGTTAAAAAGTAACTTATTTATCTAAACACCCCATAACGTTGTATAGGATTTTCATGCTTTTTTTCTTTTTATTTATTTATTATTTTTTTTTTTTCTTTTAGAGTAGGGCATGCCCCCTGTATTTTTGTTAATTAGCAGAAAAGGATGTACAAGAACTGGACATTCAGGTGGCCTCCACGGGTATATTGGGCCTCACTTATCATATCGTGAATTTGGCCAGCATAAAATAGAGTTAAAAAGAAAAGTAAACGGGGGGAGACGTATCTCCTCGAGGAGTGAAAGGTTGGAGGCCCACCATTTCCACGCTTTTTAAATTGGGCACAGTTTTCAATTCATAAATGAGCCTAAACCCGTGCATTCCACTTGTCACATAAAATTTTTAATCTTTGACACTTATTATTCTCCTTCCATTGCATGTCTACTTGTCAAATAGAGAAATGATTTTTCTAATATGCACTTTTTCTAATGAGTTCCATCACCACCCTGATGATAACATCTCACATTAGTTTATAATTCATTTCTGCCTAAAGGAAGTGCTAAACATATATTTGTTCTGATGTTGCAGTTTTTTATTTTCTCCAAATTCTAACGTGCATTTATTACTATTATTTATGTTTCCAAAATTTACCATTTTGCCTTTTTATTTTTTTACTTTTATGTGTTTATTTCTACGACGGAGGGTATTGCATGAGCCTGGTTGACTACTATTAATTTATTACGTTAATGGGAATTTTGGATGCGTGGTCACAAGAAAAAGAACAGCATTGAAACAGAGAATTCTAACAAGTGCACCATGATACAATGCAAGAAGTCCTCTTACAAGGTTGAATGAGGTAGTAAATCTTGGCGGGAAAGTGAGAAGATCAAATTGAAAATCTCCCAACCAAGTTACCATCATCAAACAGCTGTTAGATGCCTGGTGGGGACACTGCATGCAAGTCCTTGTATTGTATCATTGCACCTAACACAATCCCATGTAAAAATATAATTGAAGGATGCAAGCAAACTGATTCCAATGCATTACAATTATAAGCTGCCATACACGACTGAGGATTCAAAATCACCTTGCTTTGATACAAGCTCTTCAACCATACAACATAGAAAATACATATTCTTCCACCATACAACATAGAAAACACAAGTACACACAACAAAAAAGGACTCGATTGTTACAGCACCAACGTTGGTACAGTGCGCTACTGCAAAAGCTCTGGCTAATATAAACTAGCAAAATGGATCAACAGTATGGATAAAACACATACATCATGGTGGGGCCCACAGAACTTTTCCATGGCACACAACACGGACATCCATGCTGTTGTGTTACACTACGCAATCGAAGACTAACAAAAACCAGTTCATCATGCGAGCAAACGGTCCACGACAAATGGTCTAGTTAGGTGGCTAATGATGTTGAGGGTCTGGCCCACCAGGACTCACCCTCTTAGACTCATACTCGCCCAATCTCGTCTCATGTCCCTGAAAACCTGCCTTGAGCATTGCACTGGCACCCTGCAATGGTCGATACGATTGCATTAGCTCCCTTCCATCCAGAGATTGACCCAGACGAATAGGCTCTGCACTCCCAACCAAAACTAAAACTAAGACGAAGCAGGTGAAAATTTTCAAACTCCCCATTTCAATTAGGCCTTATCAAATGCTGGTGTAGCGAGGCATTGAGCATCCCATCTGATTTATATACACGATTTCAAGCCTCCTTTTTCATATTTAACTTAGTGGGCCGTCTAAAACTCTGTTAGTGGTTTTATTTTCTAGATTACTATGCTTGTCCTCAAAATAAAAGACGGCGCCTCATTACCGACACTTTGTCCTTGCTAAGATGCACTATCCATTACCACAATTTCATCAGAAGAAAAGGGGATGATTCAGCAGACTCCTCTGTTTTATCAGTAGCAATGATCAATCTAGTTATCTGAGTCATGTTTGACCGCATACATCTGTATATGACGCTGGAAAGAGTTATCTAATGAGGGTGGTGTGGTTTAATCTCACAAGGAAGGGGCACTCTCCCACTCAATTCTGCCCATTGGCCTAATCTCTATTTTCTAAGTGGGTGTCATTCAGATACAATCCACTTCAAGAAAATTGGATTGGAGACAATTTAGGGAAACCCACTTGGCATTATGGGTTTGAAAGATTGTAGAAGAAAGTGATCAGATAAAGATTAGCAACATGATTAGAATTGAAAGCTGGGCTCTAAAAACGCACACATGGGTGTTTTTAGTTTCTATTCCAATCTTATCCTTGATAATTGAGATGGAGAAAGGCAATGACGGCAAGATTTATTAATTGGCAATTCAAATTACAGCACATTAGTGAAGAAACAAGCTTTATCCTCACGGATAAGTTCAAAGCTGATCAGCAATTGTCCCATCATGGTAAAATAAGAAAAATCCACTTCTTTTCAACAGCCAGATACGTCGTCCTACGACGGCTCATGACATTGAAATCATGGTAATCTCCTATGTTGAATTGCAAAAATCTACTTTATTAATTAAGTCTTTATGATTAATGAGTGCTTCCAGATAAGCACAAGGACACCATTGGCTAAGATTATTTGAAAAGGTGCCGACGGAAGAAAACAATGGGAATTTTCGCGCTGGCCTTTGAAGATACATCTTCTACTCATTTCATTGGACTGCACTTTCTAGAAATGAGTCTGGATTGAGGCCAAGAAGATAAATTTTCTTAAGTGGCAACAGTCGCTGTCACTGTTCAGACGGTTTGGCATTTGTGCCGAAACCAAACATTAAACAGCTAAAAACAGTTCGTGGTCGGTTGAAGATAAGAAATTCAAAGACCGAAATTCATTACAATTCTTTTAATCTTTGAAAACCGGTCAGCCGTCGATGATATGTGCAGAGATTAGTGGGCTCTCTTTAGATTAAGCTTTATTATAAGAGTTCTTTTGCAAAAGTCAAAATTGTTTGACGGATAATCCAATCCCAAACAATAAACAAATAAATTCAACCATAAGTCCACAAAGGGCAGTGGGCTTTAACTTTGATACTCGGGCAGAATGTGATGGATGATGTGCGGGCACTTACAAATTGTATTTGTGGCATACAAGTAATTCAAACTTAAGTGTCCAAAAAATGGGTTCCAGTTGTTATGTAACATAAACAAAAATAATGCTAGGTTGATTGTCTAATTATCAGGTTGATGAACATTTATTGGACGGTTAAAATGAAAAACATCCAACAAGTTCCCACGAATAGGAGGTTGGGATTGTTCGACAGTTTAATCTATTTGATTTGAGTTAATGAATACCGCATGTATAATTTTTGAGTGGCTGTGTATCAAGCATCATATTCTGGCAGAGTATCAGATAACTTCTCTTTATCTATTTCTTGTGGTGGCCATGAGTCGGATGCAACTTGTCCTAGTCGACACGGACTTGGTTCAGTCCGATGTGGTCAGCACCAGAAACATGCATGACTTGGACGAGTCACTACCCACGTGGCCATTCCTGAAAAGACTCAAGATGGAATGAGTCAGTCCGAGTGGCCAAAAACACATTCTGGATTTCAGTTTGTAAAAGTGGGGCAACTGCAGCACACGGTTAAGTGATCCAAACGGTTCATATAATGGCCCCACTGTGAATAGTCCATCAACCAAAAACCCAGATTAAAAGAATTATAAATACAGCAACAGCTTGTATTCAGCCAAGAAAAGGTTATACTATAAAGCTGGGATCTCCGTTGGAATTTGTAAATGGGCTATCTACGTTTATCCGGGGCTAGGCCCAGCCCATCCTAACCCAATACATGAACTCGACCTAAGCCCAAAAAAGGCCTTGCACAGAACGCCCAAGCCCAGTTCACAAATGGTTGGGAAAGGCCCAACATGGCCAGAAAATTGATAAAATCTAAAATTTCCAACTCGCATGTTCCTAGTCTATCCATTGATCAAGTGTCCTCGTTGAATGAAAGAATTGGTTGCTTTTTATAAGTAAAATCTAAGCTATTTAAAGACTTTTTCCAGATGAAATTTGAACCATATTTCAGATAACAATTATAATTTTTTTACTTCTAAAAATATTTCCAACTATATTTAAAATATCTTCTCATGCCCTTTCAATATTAGGGCTGTTTACAAGTCGAGCTAGCTCGAAAAACTCGCTCGACTTGGCTCGAGTCAGCTCGGATTAACTCGGCTTGAATGGCCGATTCAAGCTGAGCCAAGCTAATTATTTGAAGCTCGAGTTGAGTTCAAGCCAAGTTCGACCATGGAGCATTTCAACTCGACTCGAAGCTCAAACTCGAGCTCGACTCGACTCGATTAATAAATATATTAAATATTATACATTATATATATTATATTAATATAAGCTTTTACTTTTAACTTCTTTTTTTAAAAAAAACAAACAAACAAACAAACCTTAAAGTCTTTACCCAACTGCACGCACTCCCTTTTTCTTTCCCTTTCGTCTCTTTCTCTATCCACTGCCAGCCGCACGCCCACCCGGACCGCCACTACCAGGTTTCCTCGTTCGATTCAAAGCTCTGTTTGGTTTTTTCATCGGATTTTGCTTTGATTCTCTTAAAATTTTTGAATTTTTCATCAATGGAGGAGGATCAAGAACAGAATCCATTATTCTCTCACCCAACAAGCTCGAGCTCGACTCGACTCGAACCACTAGCTTGACTCGACAGCTTTAGCAAACAAACCAAGCTTTAATGTTGAGCTCGAGACCAAGCTCGAGCTCGAGCTCGAACTCCAGTACATCATGGACAAGCCGAGCCGAGCTTGGCTCACCTCGACTCGACTCGGCTTGATGCCCACCCCTATTCAATATATAAAGTTCTCCAATTAAGAAAAATTATTTATAGAGAAAAAAAAATAAAAGAAGAAGGAAAAAAAGTTAGATTTATTATATATGACATAAAATATACAAAATTCAAGTGACTAAAAAATTTCAATGGACGGTAACTAGCCAATAACAGTTTAGCCAGTACGTCATTCCAGCTGAAATGGATTGATGACTTGTACCCTAGTTTGGAACCGTAAATAAGCCTTCAAAATATGCCGAAAGCAGCCAAAGTGGTGACTCAACTCAGGACCGAACAAGTCAATCTGAATGATGACTCTTCAATCCATGAACTGATTTGCAAAATTGTTCTAACTTATCTTTTATATGAATGAAAATAACGCAGCACATCCATACAATTTTTTATTTTTTTATTTTGGTTCAAATAGAAAATTTATTCATGTACATCTTGTAGGGCCTCAAACACCAACTTAAGTTCCTGTTAATCATTTCAATGAACCTACCAACACCATAATCTCTATCGCTTCCATTCGAACTGTCACTCTTTTGTTGGGCCATGAATATTGCGATTGGATGGTTGATCACCATCCTTTTATAGATCTAGACTGGTGACCTGATTTGGGGAGCCAAAAAAGAAGAAGAAGAAGAAGAAGCTAGCAGCTGCTTAAATCAATCAGGAAGGATAAACTAACCTCTTTACTCCTTAGTGCCGGCAAGCGTGGCTGGACTTGATCTTGCACAAAAAGTGAAATGGTATAGAAATCAACCAAAGACCAATCCCTGGCCGGCAAAAATTAGGTTTTGTGCCATCCATAGTAGGACACTTTCCAACCATCCATTCATTGTAAGTTTTGTTGGTGGAATAACCTGTTGCTCCTTTTAGCTGAAAGTTCCTTCTGCAAGCCGCTGATAGATGGCTACCACAATCCCAATAACCTTGTTTATGGGATATGGCTAATTGGCACAGTGGCCCACCAGATCAACAGTCGTGATCACTACATATGTTTGTTAAGCTTACTATGGAATGAAAGTGCATAAACCTTCTACAATACAAACTTCGTCCCAGCATTTATATTAGATAAATGATGTTAGGACACCTAAAATTTTGGATTGCTCGAAAAGGTAAATATCATGATAAGAGAGTAGTATTATTTTTGGAAAAATCAATGTTTTTTTTTTTCTTTTAATTTTCCCTTTTGTGACCCATCGACCATAGAAGTAGTGAGAAAAAGGTCTCACACAAGTCCACCATTTTTATCATCATCCATATTGATCCCATGATCAGGTGGGCCACAAAGTACAAGATAAAATGATGCTTAAAAGAATTTTTTTATGCCATTTTTTAATGTTTTCTTTCTGGTTTTTTTTTTTTTTGGTTATATGATCTCTGACTCCAGAGGAGTGAAGTGACTTTATTTTCAGCCCAGATGATCTAAACAGTGTAGTCCATCTGATGGAAAGGTATGATTAGGCACACGGTTGCAGTACGGGGATTTGCGATGTGTGGCAAACGTATCTCTTTTATGAGTAGATAGAGAAATAAAGGCAAAGGAAGAAAGAAACTGAAAAAAGGGGAAAATGGAACTAATGTAAAATTCCTTTCTTCTCACAATATTATATCGGTTTTACAAAAAGGTTATACCCTTTTCTTTTCTTTTCTTGTTCAATATAATAAGTATGTTTAAGGGGGAATTATGGGATGTAATCCAAACACAACCGAAAGAATGAAAAATCCAAGATTTAGATTCACGCTTCCAAATAGTAGCATGGATTTTGGGCAATTAGGAATTGAATTCGCTATTGTCAATTCATATCATGTTTGGCACCATTCAAAATCTTGGATTTCAAATCCAACTTAGTTGGAAGTCCTCAAAAAGGCCTCTTTTCAAATCCAAGAGAAAAAGTAGGTTGCAAAATTCTGGATTTTCAATCCTCTTCCATTGTCATAACTGCTCTCTCCTGCTCTCTTTTAAGGCTCCCTTGAGTCAAGATCCAAGCTCCCAAACATAAATTCTAAATTCCAAAGGATTGAAAGACCAAGATACCAAATACAACTGAAAGAATGCAAAATCCAATTTGGATTTGGACTTAGGAATCCAAATTCATGCTGCCGAAGAACCTGATGCAAAGATGGACATGATGAGGTCGATCACCATCTTCCTCATGGATTACTATTTCGAGTCCACAAAGCTTCTCTGGACTCCTCACAGAGAATCCACGAGGGAAAATAGAAAAATAGAAATAAATTCAAAAATAAATTGATTGATGACAAAAATGAATTTTCAATCTTTTAAATTAGGAAGAAGTCTCATAATCAAACTCCAACTCAAATTCCCTAAAATTCGTGACTTACTATAAATAGTAAACTTACTATTTATAGATGGTCATGATTTCTACTAGACTTCATTGTTTTTGGCCAAAAAAAAAAAGTAAGTATCCAATTTGACCTAACCATGCTATTCTCCTAAAGCTCAAAGGATCAAGAATTATGATCGAACTATAACTTACTATAAATAGTAAAACTGATATTAAAATGGAGTTTTGACTGTCGATCTTATGTAATCTGGGAAATTCAGAATGGGCAACCCGGTATAGCCAGGTTGGCTGGCTAAAGTAGCTTCTCCTACCCCAAAATCAATATGGTAATTCAAATAACTCATTCTGATTTGTGAGATATGCCTATTTTAGGGTTCTGACGGTCCTGATCACTTCCACCTCCGATTGGGCCTTCTCTGGTCCATATTGGACATGAAAGTGTCTGCCACCTACTCTACATCAATGATAAGGTCTCACATTAGTTTAGAATTCATTTATGCCCAAAGCAAGTGCTAAATATATAGTTGTTCTGATGTCGCAGTTTTTTCTTTCTTTTATTACATGTTTATTTCTGCTGCCAAACGTATTGCATGTTCCAGGTTGATTAGTACTAATGCATTACGTTAATCGGCCTTTTCACTGCACTGTCACAGGAAAAAGAACAACAATAGAAACAGAGAAGGTCTAACATGAGCATGATGATACAATGCAAGCATTTCATGGTGATGACCAGGGAAGGCTTTACAACGTCAAATGAGGGGAAGTGAGAAAGTTCGAATTAAAAATTCTCCTGCCAAAGTCGCACCATCAAACAGATATGAGATGCCTGGTAAGGCCACTGCATGCAAGGCCTTGTATCATTGCACTTAACTTAAATCCCATGCAACAATACAATTGAAGGTGGAACGTCACATAGTTTTATTATTTCAATCTTACAATGTGGAAAACACAAGTACACCCAACAGAAAGGGACTCAGAATGCATAGTGTAGCACATGGCACCAACATTGTCGGTACTGCGTGTTACTGGAAAACACAAATATCAGCTTGATCCAAAACTATTTTAGGCCCAAGAAGTTTTTAATGGTGGGTGTTCAATCACCACTGTTTCCTAGGGATGGCATGGATGAAACAAATATATCATGGTGGGGTCCTCGGAGATTTTCTGGTAGCACACGGTACAGACGTCCGTGCTGTGTGCTACACTATGCAATCAGTCTAACAAAAACCGTTTATTGTGCAATCAAACGGTCACAGCAAATGCTCTAGTTAGGGATCATAGAATGATGTTTTGGGTCAGGCCCACCAGGACTCAGCCTCTTAGACTCATACATGCCCGATCTTGTCCCATGTCCTTGAAAACCTGCCTTGAACATTGCACTGGCACCCTCCAACTGTCGAAACGATTGCATTAGCTCCCTTCCATCAGGAGATTGTCGAGGCTCTGCACTCCCAACCAAAACCAGAACTAAGACAAAACATGCAAAATGTTTCGAACACCCCATTTCACTTTGGACTTATCAAATGCTGGTGTAGAGAGGCATTGTGCATCCCATCTGATTTATATACACAATTTCAAAGCATCCTTTCCTAAATTTAACTTAGTGGGGTGTCTAAACATGCGTTAGTGGTTTTATTTTCTACATTACTATCCTTGTCTCAAACTAAAAGCCAGCACCTCATGCCTTTTGTCTTTGCTTAGCATGCTTATATGCACCATCCATTGCCACATAATTCATCAGAGGAAGAGAAAAAAAAATAAAAAATTTCGTTCAGCAGGCTTCTCTGTTTTATCCCTAGCTATTGTCAATATAGTCATCTGGGTGCATGTTTGGCCACATACATCTATACGTGATGCTGGAAAGGGTTATTTGATGAGGGTGGTGTTGCTTACTCTTACAAAGAAGGGCCACTCTCCCACTCAATTCTACATATTGGCTATCAATCTTTATTTTCCAAGTGGCTGTCATTCAGATACAACCCTTGTCAAGAAAATTGGATTGGCGGCAATGTAGAGAAACCCAAATAGCAATTTGGGTTTGAAAGATTGCAAAGGAAAGTGATCAGATAAAGATTAATCAACATGATTAGAACTGAAAGCCGGGCTCTAAAAACACGCAATGGGGTTTTAAGTTTCCATCCCAATCTTCCTGTCCTTGATAATTGAGAGGGATAAAGGCAAATGACGACAAGATTTATTAATTGGCAATTCAAATTACAGCACATTGGTGAAGAAACAAGCTCTATCCTCACTGGTAAGTTCAAGATGATCGTTGATTGTCCTATGATTGTAAAATAAGAAAAATCCACTTCCTTCGACACCCGGTTTCTTTTGTGACGGCGCATGACAAGGTAATCTCCTAACTTGAATTGGAAAAATCCACTTTATTAATTTAAGTCTTTATGGCTAATGAGTGTTTTAAGATAAGCATAATGACACTATTGGCTAAGATTTAATGTGAAAACAAATATATCTATCGATTTGATTCAATAAGGTGCTGATGGAAGAATACAATGGGAGTATTTGTGCTGACTTTTCAAGAAACATCTTCAATTACTCATACCAAGTATGAATCTTTTAGGTATTTCATCGAACTGTAATTTTAAAAAATGACTCTGGATTGAGGCCAGGAAGATAAATTTTCTTAGTGGCGAGAGTTGCTTTCACTGTTCAGACCGTTTGGCATTTCTGCCGAATCAAAGATTTAAACAGCTAAAAAATGGCTCATGAACTGTTGAAGATAAGAAATTCGAAGACATCAAATCATTGCAATTCTTTTCATCTTTGAAAACCATAGCTCAAAAAAATAGTCAATGCCAACCAAACTTGCAGACGTCGTTGTGTCCACAGATTCATTGGCTCTGTTTAGGTCAAGCTTTAGAATAAGAGTCCTTTTGCAAAAAGACAAACAGTTTAAAGGAAAATGTCATCCCAAACAATAAAGAAATAAATTCAACCATAAGTCCACAAAGTGCAAAGCGCTTTTAACTTCGTTACTCAGGCAGAGTGTGATGGATGATGAGCAGGCACTTACAACTTATGGGTCTCAGTTCGGATGTAACATGGACCAAAAATATGCTAGTTTGATAGTCTAATTATTGGGTTGGTGGACATTTATTGGGCAGTTACAATGAAAAACATCGAGCAGTCCTATTTCAAACTAACAAGTGCTATGAATTGGAAGTTGGGGTTGTTCAACTTTTTTGATTTTGGGATTGACTTAGTGACAATGGGTTCGACAGTTAAATCAGTTTGATTTGAGTTGATGAACACTTCATGTAGAAGTTTTTAGTGCTTGTGTATCAAGCATCACAGTTTGCTAGAGTATCAGATGACAACTCTTTCTCTTTCTTGGTAGAAAGCAGATATGGCCACCAGTCGGATGCAGTCAGCACCGGAAACATGCCTGCCTCAGACAAGTCACCGACCACATGGCCACTCCTGACTCAACTCAATACCGAATAAGTCGATCTGATTTGCCAAGTCTTCAATCCATGTTATCATGAAATCCAAACACATTCTGGATTTCAGTGTGTAAGAGTGGGGGTAAGTGCAGCACACGGTTAAGTAATCCAAGCAGTTGATATAACGTCCCGCTGTGGATGGCCCATGCACCAAAAACCCAAATTAAAAGAATTATAAACCTTTAATATATAGGCAGTCAACAGATAGACATTTAAGCGAGAAAATTCAGCAACAACTTACATTCAACCAAGAAAATGGTTATACCATACAGCTTGGATCTTTCAATCTCTAGGATTTTAGTGCATGGGCCATCCATGTTTAGGGGTGGCAATAGGCTCGGTGTGGTTTACAACGGCCCAACAACTAAGACACAAGGCCTGAGCCTGGCCCAAGCCTAGCACGGGCCTAGCACAGAAGGCTCAAGTCTGTACCAAAAATGGCTGTGACGGGACCAACATGGCCCAGGAATTGATAAAGTCCCTATTTAACCTCTTGAATGTTCCTAATCCATGCCATTGATCAATATGCAAAATTCTTCGATCAAGAAAAACTATTTGCAGGGACAAAAATGCCCCACATTATATACAGCATAAATTAGAAAAGATTCAAGTGACTAAAATTTTTCTATGGATGGTAACTGGCCAAGAAAAGCTAATCACATTATATATAGTAAAAATTAGAAAAGATTCAAGTGACTAAAATTTTCTTATGGATGGCAGCTGTCCAAGAACAGTTCAGCCATTCGTTCCAGATGACATGGATTGACGACTCATCTAAGTTACACATGACTTGTCAGAGTAAACTTAGACCCTAGTTTGGAACCACAAATAAGCCTTCAAAATATGCCCAACTTGGCCAAGTCGTGACTCAACTCAGGTGTTCTAATTAATCTTTTATATGAATGAAGATAATGCAGCACATCATTACAATCATTTGAAGAAAAATGAATGAATAACCTCCTACCAATAACGGAGCAACTTAGAAATGGAATTCATCTTATTTACGAAGAAAATAAGAGTGATCCAAAATAAAATCCAATCAGTGTAAGCTTTCAAGTCTTTCTTTTTGTTCAAACAGAAAAGTTATTCACGAACACCTTGTCGGGCCTCAAACACCAACTTAAGTTCCTGTTTATCATCTGTAAGGACCCTGCCAACACCATATCTCTATCATTTCCAATCTAACTGCCACTCTTTCGTTGGGCTATGAATATTGCGATTGGATGGTCTGATCACCATCCTTTTAAAGATAGATACTGGTGGCCCCATTTGGGGAGCCAAAAAGAAGAAGAAGAAGAAGAAGCTAGCAGCTGCTTAAATCAACCATGCATCCCGGAAGGTTAAGCCTTCAACCAAAACCAATCCCTGGCTGGCAAAAATTAGGTTTTGTACCGTCCATAGCAGGACACTTTCTCATTGTAAGTTTTGCTGGTGGAATGTACCCTGTTGCTCCTTTTAGCTGAAAGTTCCTTCTGCAAGCCGCTGATATGATGGCTACCACAATCTCAATAACCTCGTTTATGGGATATGGCTAATCGGCACAGTGGCCCACCAGGTCAACAGTCCTGATCACTACATTTGTTTGTTATTCTTACTATGGAATGAAAGTGTGTATAACCTTCTACAATACAAACTGTCCCAGAATTTCTATTAGATAAATGGTGTTAGGACGCCTAAATTTTTCAGTTGCTTGAAAAGGTTAATATCAGGATAAGTTAATCAACTATTGTTAGAGTGAAAATAGTTATATTTTAGGAAAAAAATATATATATTTTTTTTCTCTTAATTTTCCCTTCTGTGGCCCACCATTCATAGAGGTAGTGAGAAAAAGGTCTCACACAAGCCCAGAATTTTCATCAACATGCCTATTGATCCCATGATTAGGTGGGCCACAAAGTACAAGATAGACCGATGCTTAAAAGAATTTCTTTTCTAGCCATTCTTTTTTCTTTTCTTTTCTTTTTTTTTTTTTTTGGGTTATATAGTCTCTGACTTGAGAGGAATGAAGTGACTTTATTTTCAGCACAGATGATCTAAACAGTGTAGTCCATCTGATGGAAAGGTATGATTAGGCTCGCGGTTGCAGTGTGGGGATTTGTGATGCGTGGAAAAGGTATTGCTTTTATGAGTAGATAAAGAAATAAAGGCAAAGGAAGAAAGAAACGGAAAAACGGAAAAATGGAAATAATGTAAAATTCCTTTCTTCTCATATTTTATATTGGTTTTGTATTGTCCTTTTTTTCTTTTCTTTTCTCTTTTTGTTCATTATAATAAGTACGTTTAAGTCGGAATTATGGGATTTAATCCAAACACTACTGAAAGAATGCAAAATCCAAGATTTAGATTCACGCTGCTAAATAGTAGCATGGATTTTGGACAACTAGGAATTGAATTTAGTATTGTCAATTCAATTCTTGTTTGGCACCATTCAAAATCTTGGTTTCAAATCCAGCCTAGTTGGAAGTCCTCAAAAGGCCCTCCTTTAAAACCCAAGAGAAAAAAACCAAGGTGCAAATTTCTGGATTTTCAATCCTCTCCCATTGGCATAACTGCTCTCCTACTATCTTTTAAGACCCCCTTGAGTCAAGATCCAGGCTGCCAAATATAAATTCTAGATTCCACATGATTGAAAGTCCAAGATACCAAACACAACTAAAAGGATACAAAATCTGATTTGGATTTTGACTTAAGATTCCAAACCATTCTTCCTAAAAACTCCTAAAGGCTTTTAGTTGAGCTACCTTTGGAAATTACTACATTTGATCTGAGTGCAGTAACCATTTTGATCCATTCATCTATTCTTATAACTAATTCACTTGAATTTGATTGGCTTTATCCATTCCATGCAATATAGAATAGGATTTCCACGCTTTCTAAATTAGGCACAAATTTCAATCCATGAATGGGCCTACAACCACACCCATTCCACATGGCATGTTAATTTTTTTAATCTTTGACCCTTGTTTTTCTCCTTCGTTTGCATGTCTAGTTGAAAAACTTACAAAGAAAGAGATGATTTTCTAATACGAGCTTTTTCTAATGAGTACCATCAACATTCCTAATGATAAGGTCTCACGTTAGTTTATTATTCATTCATTCCTAAAGAAAGTGCTAACTATATAGTTGTTCTGATTTCGCAGTTTATTTTTTTCTTTTTTCTCAGAATTCTAATGTGCATTTTTTTTAGTTAAGTTTCCCTAATTACCATTTTGTGTTTTTTTTTTTCTTCTTTTTTACATGTTTATTTCTGCTGCAAACGTATTGCATATGCTAATGCATTATGTTAATCAGCGTTTTCACTGCAACATCACAGGAAAAAAGAACAGCAATAGAAACAGAGAAGGTCCAACACGCACATGATAATACAACGCAAGTTTTCATGGTAATGGCCATGGAAAGCCTCTTACAATGTCGAATGAGGGAAATCTTGGTGGGAAAGCGAGAAAGTTTGAATTAAAAATTCTCCCGCAAAAGTGGCATCATCAAACGGCTGTGAAATGCCTGGTAAGGCCACTGCATTTAAGGCCTTGTATCATTGCACCTAACTCAATCCCATGCAAGAAAAAAATTTGAACGGCTGAACATCACGTAGTTTTATTATTTCAATCATACAGTGTAGAAAACACAAGTAAACCCAACAAAAAGGGACTCGGATTGCATAGTGTAGTACATGGCACCGACCTCGTCGGTACTGTGCACTACTGGAAAACACAAATATCAGCTTGATCCAAAACTTTTATAGACCTAATAAGTTTTTAATTGTGGGTGTTCGATCACCGCTGTTTCATAGGGACAGTGGATGAAACGCAAACATCATGGTGGGGCCCAAAGAGCTTTTCTGGGAGCACACGGTACTGATGTCAGTGCTGTGTGTGAAAACGTGTGCAACACTATGCAATCAGAGTCCGACAAAAACCATTCATCATGTGATCAAACAGCCCTGGCAAATGCTCTAGTTAGGTATCATAGAATGATGTTGAGGGTCTGGCCCACCAGGACTCAGCCTCTTGGACTCATACACGCCCGATCTCATGTCATGTCCTGGAAAACCTGGCTTGATCATTGCACTGGCACCCTCCAACTGTCGAAACGATTGCATTTGCTCCCTTCTCTCAGGAGATTGACTGAGAGGACGAGGCTCTGCACTCACAACCAAAACCAGAACTAAGACAAAACACACAAAATGTCTCGAATGCCCCATTTCACTTACAACTTATCAAATGCTGGTGTAGGGAGGCATTGAGCATCCCATCTGATTTATATACACAATTTCAAAGACTCTTTTTTCTTAATTTAACTTAGTGGGGGTTGGTTTCTAAACACGGGTCAGTGGTTTTATTTTCTACATTACTATCCTTGTCTCAAACTAAAAGCCGGTGCCTCA
Organism: Magnolia kwangsiensis; assembly: GCA_037074715.1. NCBI lineage: Eukaryota > Viridiplantae > Streptophyta > Magnoliopsida > Magnoliales > Magnoliaceae > Magnolia > Magnolia kwangsiensis. Next base: position 10,801,706 of record CM073573.1, on the reverse strand, counting down.
TGCCTTTTGTTTTTGCTTAGCATGCTTATATGCACCATCCATTGCCACCTAATTCATCAGGGGGAAAAGAAAAATCATTCAGCAGACTTCTCTGTTTTATCCCTAGCTATTGTCAATCTAGTCATCTGGGTGCTTGTTTGGCCACATACATCTATATGTGATGCTGGAAAGGGTTATCTGATGAGGGTGGTGTGTCTTACTCTTACAAAGAAGGGTCACTCTCCCACTCAATTCTACCCATTGGCTATCAATCTTTATTTTCCAAGTGGATTTCAGTGTGTAAGAGTGGGGGTAAGTGCAGCACACGGTTAAGAATCCAAACAGTTGATATAACGTCCCCACTGTGGATGGCCCATACACCAAAAACCCAAATTAAAAGAATTATAAACCTTCAATATATAGGCAGTCAACAGATAGACATTTAAGCGAGAAAATTCAGCAACAACTTAGATTCAACCAAGAAAATGGTCATACCATACAGCTTGGATCTTTCAATCTCTAGGATTTTAGTACATGGACCATCCATGGTTAGGGGTGGAAATAAGCTGGGTGTGGTTTACAACAGCCCAATGATGTAGAACGTGTCACAGATACATTCTTAGCATGGTTGGGCCAAAAGAAGATAGACCGTAAATTGACCATAATTTTTTATCCGGGTATTGTTATGGGGTGTACAACCTATCGATCTTTACTGAAACGGGCCATCCGAGGTGAACCGACCCACACAGTAGGTCACATCTGTCCGCTTCGTCAGAAAACGCATGCTTTCAGTTCAAAAACGAATTTTTAGAAAAATTTTACTATTTTTAGTCATTTCGATTTTTTAAATATTTTTAGAGTTTTAAATTTTCTTTCCTTTTAGAAATAACTTTTAGTTATATTAGGACTCTTCTAGAGAAAGTTTATTTGTAATTTTTATTTTTAGAAATTAAGCCTTAGAAGAGTTTCACTAGAATTAGGATTTTTATTAGAGTTAGAATTTTGCTATTTTTGGTAATTACGAATTTTAATTTATTTTTTCTATTTTAATGGTGTAAGGAGACACATTAGAAAATTATCAATTATTCAATCAATTTCAAATTTTATTAGAATTTATTTCAATTCTCTTGCTTTCTTTTCTCGTGAATTCGAGAAGTCTCTGTGAGGAATCCAGAGAAGCTTTGTGGCTTCGGAGTAGTTATCCTTGAGGAAGACGGTGATCGACCTTATCACGTTCATCTCTGCGTCAGTTTGGTATCAAAGCGAGGTTTTTCCTCGGGTAGATGGCTTCTAACGACAGGTCGGGCAACAATTCTATGGGCAGTGTTTTAGAAAATTTACCTGTAACGGCAGCAGCTTTCGAAGCAGCGCAACGAGAGAATTGGCAAGCTATGCAAGGGCTACAGGCCTCCATCGACCGCATAGCCTGGGGCAGTTACGTGTTCATGGTGGTGATCCATCACCAGTAATTGCTGGAATTCATAATTATACTGATCGTAGGGTGATGCTATCAATGAACCACAGGATGGATCAAGAATTCAAGATGAAAGTCAATCTTTCTAGTTTTAATGGCCAACTCTACTTTAAGGATTTCTTCGATTGGTTGCTTGAAGTCGAATGTTTCTTCGACTACATGAACATCGTAGAAGAAAAGAAAGTTAAACTCGTCGCCTACAAGTTAACGGGCAGAGCTTCAGATTGATGGGAACAACTTCAACTCGAGTGGACGAGATAGATCAAGGCGTCAATCCGCACGTGGTCGCAGATGAAGAAGTTATTGTGCATGCTTTTTCTCCCTCGAGATTACGATTAGGTATTATTCCAACAAAATCAAAATGATTATCAGGATATTCGATCAGTAAAAGGTTATGCAAAAAAATCCTATTATTGGTCTCCGAGAAACGACTTCATCAAAACGGAGTTGCAACAGACCACAGGATTCATCAGTGGCGAACATGTGACCTCTATAGGAATGGAGAACCAACCCAAGACTTCTAAAGTGGAGATACAATATCTCATCACTGAACAGGCCTTTGTTAAACAATCTGAGGAAACGAGAAATATATATTCATTGGTTGAAAAGAAAAAATATGTGGAGCCTGTGAATATCTTAGAGGATTTAAAACCAGTATCGTAAGAGTTCAAGAGGATTGTGCTCGATAAATTCCCTAATAAATTATCTCCCATACGAGATATACAAAATTATGTTAATCCCATCTCAGGGGAAAGTCCACCTAATTGCCCACATTACAAAAAAAAAATATGAGATTTCGAAGGCAGATGTGAAGGAACTGATCGATATTAGTCAAGTCAAGGAAAGCATGAGTACATGTATTGTGTCAACTCAAGAGCTTAATGTCAAGTACAAAAAAAGGGCTAATGAACATCGGCGTCAGAAGTTATCTCCGACTCATGTGCCAAGTCTCTCGCGTAACTCAAGGACGGGTTTTTTTCAAGTGAAGGGGTCTGATGTAGAATATGTCACAGATACGTTCCTAGCATGGTTGGGCCAAAAGAAGATAGACCATAAATTGACCATAATTTTTTATCCGGGTATTGTTATGGGGCGTACAACCTATCAATCTTTACTAAAACGGGCCATCCGAGGTGAACCGACCCACATAGTGGGTCGCATCTGTCCGTTTTGTCAGAAAACGCATGCTTTCAACTCAAAAATGAATTTTTAGAAAAATTTTACTATTTTTAGTAATTTCAATTTTTTTAATATTTTTAGAGTTTTAGATTTTCTTTCCTTTTAGAAATAACTTTTATTTATACTAGGACTCTTCTAGAGAAAGTTTATTTGCAATTTTTATTTTTAGAAATTAGGCCTTAGAAGAGTTTCACTAGAATTAGGATTTTTATTAGAGTTAGAATTTTGCTATTTTTGGTAATTACGAATTTTTGTTTATTTTTTTCTATATTAATGGTGTAAGAAGATGCATTAGAAAATTATCAATTATTCATTAATCAATTTCAAATTTTATTAGAATTTATTTCAATTCTCTTGCTTTCTTTTCTCGTGGATTCGAGAAGTCTCTGTGAGGAGTCCAGAGAAGCTCCGTGCATTCGGAGTAGTTATCCTTGAGGAAGACGGTGATCGACCTCATCACGTTCATCCCTGCGTCACCCAACAATTAAGACACAAGGCCTAAGCCTGGCCCAAGCCTAGCATGGGCCTAGCACAGAAGGCTCAAGTCCGAGCCAAAAATGGCTGTGACGGGTCCAACATGGCCCGGGAATTAATAAAATCCCTATTTTCCCTCTTGAATGTTCCTAATCTATCCATTGATCTATATACAAAATTCTTTGATCAAGAAAAACTATTTGCAGGGACAAAAATGCCCAACAGCTAATCACATTATATACAGCATAAATTAGAAAGATTCAAGTGACTAAAAATTTTCCGTGGATGGTGACTGACCAAGAACAGTTCAGCCATTCATTCCAGCTGACATGGATTGGTGACTCATCTGAGTTACATGTGACTTGTGAGTCGTGACTCGACTCAGGAACAAATGAGTCAATCTGAATCATGAGGATTCAATCCATGAACTGATATAAAAAATTCTTCTAGTTAATCTTTTATCTTTATGAAGATAATGCAGCACATCAATACAATTATTCAAAGAAACGTGAACGGATTACCTCCAACCAATAGCGGAGCAACTTAGAAATGACATTCATCTTATTTACGAAGAAAATAAGAGTGATCCGAAATAAAATCAGATCAGTGCAAGCTTTGAAGTCTTTATTTTTGTTCAAATAGAAATTTTATTCATGTACACCTTGTAGGGCCTCAAACACCAACTTTAAGTTTCTATTTATCATCTTTAAGGACCCAACCAACACCATAATCTCTATCGTTTCCACTTGAACTGCCACTCTTTTGTTGGTCCATGAATATTGCAATTGAATGGTCTGATCATCATCCTTTTAAAGATAGAGACTGGGGAGCCCAAAAAAGATCAGAAGCTAGCAGCTGCTTAAATCAAGCATGCGTCGGGAAAATAAGCCTCTTTACTCGGATCCGACAGATACAATGCTGAGCTGGCAAGCGTGCCAGGACTTGATCTTGCATGAAAAGTGAAATGGGATAGAAATCAACTAAAACCAATCCCTGGCTGGCAAAAATTAGGTTTTGTGCCAGCCAGAGTATGACACTTTCTAACCATCCATTCATGGTAAGTTTTGTTGGTGGAATGTAACTTGTTGCTCCTTTTGAGATGAAAGTTCCTTCTGCAAGTCACTGATAGTATGGCTACCACAGTCCCAATAACCTTGTTTATGGGATATGGCAGCACAGTGGCCCACCAGATCAACAGTCCGGATCACTACATATGTTACGCTTATTATGGGATGAAAGTGCATAAACCTTCTACAATACAAACTTGTCCCAGCATTTCTACAAGATAAATGATGTTAGGACACCTAAATTTTTTGGTTGCTTTAAAAGGTAAATATCATGATAAGTTAATCAACTATTGTTAGAGTACAAATAGTATTATTTTTGGAAAAAGTGATGTTTTTATTTGTTTCAATTTTCCCTTTTGAGGCCCACCATCCATAGAGGTGAGAAAAAGGTCTCACACAAGTCCATCATTTTTTTCATCATCCCTGTTGATCACATGATCAGGTGGGCCACATAGTAAAAGATAAACCAATGCTTGAAAGAATTTTTTTTCTATACATTCTTTTATCTTTTATTTATGGTTTTTCTTTTATATGATCCCTGACTTCAGAGGAATGAAGTGACCTGATTTCAGTACATGGATTTTGGATGTGTGGCAAACCTCACATCTCTTTTATGAGTAGATAGGGAAATAAAGGCAAAGGAAGAGAGAAACTGAAAAAAGGAAAAATCGAATTAATGTTAAATTCCTTTCTTCTCACATTTTTATATCGGTTTTGCAAAAAGGGTGTACCATTTTATTTTATTTTTTTTGGTTCAGTATAATAAGTATGTTTAAGGGGGAATTATGGGATCCAATCCAAACACAACTGAAAGAATGCAAATTCCAAGTTTGAAAATCCAAGGTTTAGATTCACACTACCAAATAGTAGCATGGATTTTGGGCAATTAGGAATTGAATTCAGTATTGTCAATTCAATTCATGTTTGGCACCATTCAAAACCGTGGATTTTAAATCCAACTTAGTTGGAAGCCCTCGAAGGCCCTCCTTTCAAATCCAAGACAAAAAGTGGGAGCAAAATTATGGATTTTCAATCCTCTCCCATTGTCAGAACTCTCTACCCTGCTATCTTTTAAGGTCCCCTTGAGTCAAGATACAGGCTGCCAAATATAAATTCTAGATTCCATAGGATTGAAAGTCCAAGATACCAAACACAACTAAAAGAATGCAAAATCTGATTTGGATTTTGACTTAAGAATCCAAATCCATGCTGCCTAAAAACTCCTAAGGATTTTTAGTTAAGATCTCTTTGGAAATTATTACATTTTCTCAGAGTGCAGTAACCATTTTGATGCATTCATTTATCCTTATAACTAAATTCACTTGAATTTGACGGGCTTTCTCCATTCCGCTCAATATAGAATAGGATTTCCACACTTTCTAAATTAGGCACAATTTTCAATCCATGAATGGGCCTACAATTGCGCCCATTCCATGTGGCACAAACTTTTTAGTCTTTAACACTTGTTTTTCTCCTTCCATTGCATGTCTAGTTGACAAACTTCCAGTGAAAGAGAGGATTTCTAATGCGTGCTTTTGCTAATGAGTACAATCAACATTCCTGATGATGACATCTCACATTAGTTTATAATTCATTTATGCCTAAAGCAAGTGCTATATATATATATATATATATATATATATATATATATATATATTTGTTCTGATGTTGCAGTTGTTTATTTTGTCAGAATGCTTTGTGCATTTTTTAGTTATGTTTCCATAATTTCCATTTCGGTTTTTTATTTTTATTTTTTTATGTTTATTTCTGCTGCCAAACGTACTGCATGTGCCAGGTTGACTAGTACTAATGCATTATGTTAATCGGCCTTTTCGCTGCAACGTCACAGGAAAAAGAACAGCAATAATAACAAAAAAGGTCTAACAGGTGCATGCTGATACAATGCAAGTGTTTCATGGTAATGACCATGGAAGGGCTTTTACAGTGTCGAATGAGGGAAATCTCATCAGGAAAGCAAAGAAGTTCGAATTAAAAACTCTCCCACCAAAGTGTCATCATCAAATGGCTGTGAGATGCCTGGATAGTGGAGCACATAGCACAGACGTGAGTAGCTTGTGCTACCAGAAAACATACATCAGCTTGATTCAAAACTTTTGTAGGCCCAAGAAGTTTTTAATGGTGGGTGTTCAATCACCACTGTTTCGTAGGGATGGCGTGGATGAAAAGCATACACCATGGAGGGGAGGAGCCCACAGAGCTTTTCCAGTACCACACGGTACCGACGTTAGTGTTGTGTGCTACACCATGTAATCAGAGTCCAACAAAAAACATTCATCTTGTGATCAAACGGTCACAGCAAATGCTCTAATTAGGTATCATAGAATGATGTTTAGGGTCTGGCCCACCAGGACTCAGCCTCTTAGACTCATCATACACGCCAGATCTCGTCTTATGTCCCCAAAAACTTGCCTTGAGCATTGCACTAGCACCCGACCAAAACAAGAACTAAGACGAAGCATGCGAAAAGTTTCAAACTCCCCATTTCACTTTGGACGTATCAAATGCTGGTGTGGAGAGGCATTGAGCATCCCATCTGATTTATACCTCTTTTTCTTAATTTAACTTAGTGGGGTGTGTAAACATGGGTTAGTGGTTTTATTTTCTACATTACTATCCTTGTCTCAATCTAAAAACTGGTGCCTCGTGCCTTTATCTTTGCTTAGCATGCTTATATACACCATCCATTGCCACCTAATTCATCAGGAAAAAAAAGATCATTCAGCAGACAGACTTCTGTGTTTTATCCCCAGCTATTGTCAATCTAGTCATCTGCGTGCATGTTTGGCCATATACATCTATATGTGATGCTGGAAAGGGTTATCTGCTGAGGGTGGTGCGTCTTACTCTTACAAAGAAGGGCCACTCTCCAATTCAATTCTACCCATCGGCTGTCAATCTTTATTTTCCAAGTGGCTGTCATTCAGATACAACCGTCATCAAGAAAATTGGATTGGCGGCAATGTAGAGAAACCCACATAGCAATTTGGGTTTGAAAGATTGCATAGGAAAGTGATCAGATAAAGATTAATCAACATGATTAGAACTGAAAGCCGGGCCCTAAAAACACGCAATGGGGTTTTGAGTTTCCATCCCAATCTTCCTGTCCTTGATAATTGAGAGGGATAATGGCAAATGATCACAAGATTTATTAAATTGCAATTCAAATTACAGCACATTGGCGAAGAAATGAGCTCTATCCTCAGTTCCTCACTGATAAGTTCAAGATGATCGTTGATTGTCCTATGATGGTAAAATAAGAAAAATCCACTTCATTCGACACCCAGTTTCTATTGTGACGGCTCATGACAAGGTAATCTCCTAACTTGAATTGGAAAAATCCACTTTAGTAATTCAAGTCCTTATGTCTAATGAGTGCTTTAAGATAAGCATGATGACACTATTGGCTAAGATTTTATGTGTAAACAAATACATCTATCAATTTGATTCGAAAAGTTGCCGACGGAAGAATACAATGGGAGTCTTGGCGCCAACTTTTCAAGATACATCTTCAATTACTTACACCAGGCATGTATCTTTTAGCCATATCATTGGACTGCAGTTTCAAGAAATGAGTCTGGATTGAGGCCAAGAAGATAGTGGCGATGGTCGCTCTCGTGTTCGGTCAGTTTGTCATTTCTGCTTAAACAAGGATTTAAACAGCTAAAAAACAAGGTTCTTGGATGGTTCAAGATTAAGAAATTCATGCTGCAACCAAAGATTTATACAGCTAAAAAAAGGTTGGTGGACAGTTGAAGATAAGAAATTCAAAGATGGAAAATCATTACAATTCTTTTAATTTTAGTAAACCATAGTTTTAAAAAATGGTCTATGCCTGCCAACGTAGCAGCCGTCGATGCGTGAATAGATTAGTGGTTACTGTTTAGGTCAAGCTTTAAAATAAGAGTTCTTAGCAAAAAGTCAAGCAGTTGAAAGGATATTCTCATCCCAAACAATAAACAAATCAATTCAACCATGCGCACTGGCTTTAACTTTGATACTCGGGTTGGATACTGTATCCATGGGTGGTGAAATTCCACTAGCGTGAGTGCGTGGGGTGCGCGTGCGTGTGTTAAAAAAAAAAAAAAAAAGAACTTTGATACTCGGGCAGAGTGTGATGGATGATGCACAGGCACTTACAAATTGTATTTGTGGCATACAAGTAATTCAAATTAACTATCCAACGTATGGGTCTCAGTTCGGATGTAACATGAATAAAAAATTATGCTAGTTTGATCATCTAGTCATCAGGTCGGTGGACATTTATTGGACGGTTAAAATGAAAACCATAGATCAGTCCTATTTCAACAAACAAAGTTCCACGAATTGGAAGTTGGGATTGTTCAACTTATCTGATTTTATGATTACGTTGGCAACAATGGGTTCGACAGTTTAATCAGTTTGATTTGAGTTAATGAGCACTGCATGTAGAATTTTTTAGTTCCTGTGTATCAAGTATCATGGTCTGCCAGAGTATCAGACAACCCCCTCTTTCCCTATATCTGGGTTGAATGCGGATGCGGCCACGAGCCTGCCGCAGGGATGAACGTGATGAGGTCAATCACCATCTTCCTCAAGGATAACTACTCCAAATCCATGGAGCTTCTCTGGACTCCTCACAGAGACTTCTCAAATCCACGAGGAAAGAAAGCAAGAAAGTGAAAATAAATTCGAAATTAATTGATGAATCCATAAAAACGAGTTCACGTCCCTTTAAATAAGGGAACCAAGCAATAGGAAAGAAATCAGATTCAAACTACAACTAAAACTCCTAGAATCCACAACTTACTATAAATAGTAAACTTACTATTTATAGACGGTCGTGATGTCTACTAGTGCACAAGGTTTTCGGCCAAAAATAGTAAGTGTCCTATTTAGCTTCACCAAACCGTTCTCCTAATTATTCTAAGCACTTTTCATGTTGGACACAACTCCTAAAGCCCAACGGATGAAGAGCTATAAGCAAACTAAAACTTACTATTTATAGTAAAAACGAAATTAAAACGGAAAAACGACCGTCGATCAGGGGGTTTCTCCCAAATCTGGGTTGCGCAACCGGGCATAGCGGGGTTGGTTGGCTAAAGTAGCTCGTTCTACCCCAAAATCATATATTTTCGTCAAATAACTCATTCTGGATTGCGAGATACACCCGATCTAAGGTCCAACGGTTCGGATCACTTATGTAGTCGACCGTGCCATTTCTGATCCATCTTGGCCATGAAATTGTCCGCGACCCGGTCTACATCAGTCCCCTCTACTTGAAAAGAACTCGTCCTCGAGTTCTCCTCCTGCGCTGGTTCATGATACTCGGTCAGGTCCGCGACGTTGAAAGTCCGTGAGATCGCCAGGTCATCTGGAAAATCAACAACATAAGCATTGTCATTGATCTTTCGGATGATCGGTACCGGTCCAATCTTCTTATTTTTCAACTTGTTATACGTCTCGGTCGGAAATCTCTCTTTACGCAGATGGACCATAACGCGGTCGCCCACCTCGAACACTTTTTGTCGCCGGTGCTTGTCCGCTTGTTCCTTGTACTTCTCGTTCGAGACATGTAGCATGGCCTACACTTCTACATGGATGCCCATGATCTTATCTGTCATATATTCTGCTGCAACGCTCGTGCCTGAGTGCTTGGACAAAGAGACCAAGTCAAGTGTGTGGTGAGGCACTCGTCCGTAGATAATCTAGAACGACGATTTTCCTGTCGAGCGATTCACCATGTTGTTGAACGCAAACTCTGCTTGAGTAAGGCTAAGTCCCACTGCTTCGGCTTTTCTCCTGCAATACTGTGAAAGAGGTTTCCCAAAGTACGATTCACAACTTCGGTCTGCCCATCAGTCTGTGGGTGGTAAGCACTGCTGAATTGAAGTCATGTATCGAATCGAATTCACAAAGTTCGCCAAAAGTGACTAATGAACTTCGTGTCACGATCAGAAGTAATGGTCTTAGGGACCCCGTGTAGCCGTACGACCTCCCTGAAGAATAGATTCGCCACATGTGTTGCATCGAGGGTCTTCTTACATGGGATAAAGTGCGTCATCTTGGAGAAATGATCAACCACCACGAACACTGAATCGATGCCGCATTGTATTCATGTAAGACTAAGCACAAAGTCCATTGATAAATCCTCCCAAGAATCGTCAGGCACAGGTAGCGGGGTGTAGAGTCTCGTATTCTGAGATTGCCCCTTGAAAGTTTGACAAATATGGCAATGTTGTACAGCTCTTCCTACATCACGTACTAATTGCGGCCAGTAATACCGTTCTTCCATAAGAGCTCGTGTCTTGTCTCGCCCAAGGTGTCCACCGAGGCCACCTCCATTTAGCTCCTGAATAATCTGCTCCCTCAGAGAACTTTGGGGGATGCATAATCGATTCCCTTTGAAGAGAAAATCGTCATGTATATGAAAGTCACTGGGGTGACTTTCTTAGCACTTCAACTAAGAATCTTTGAAGTCCTCATCCTCGGCATACAGCTCCTTGAGACAGTCAAAGCCGACCACCTCGTTGCTCATCATAACAAGTAGTGATGCACGACGGCTAAGTGCATCAGCCACCTTGTTTTGTTGTCCTGACTTGTGCTTCAGAACGAACGTGAATTCCTGTAAAAACGTAACTCATCTAGCATGCACACGATTCACGTTAGTCTGACTATTAATAAACTTTAATGCTTGATGGTCAGTGTACAGAACAAACTCCCTTTGAATCAGATAATGCCGTCAATGTCGCAGCGCCTGAACAACTGCGTACAACTCAAACTCATAAGTTGACCACTTCTTTTGGGCTTCGTTGAGCTTCTCGTTGTAAAAGGCTACCAGCCTGCCTTCTTGTGATAATACTTCCCTAATTCCGACGTATGAAGCATCAAACTCAACCTCAAATAATTTGTCGAAATTAGGAAGCACCAAGACTGGTGTTGTAGACAAACAATGCTTAATCTCGTGAAAGCTCTTGTCAGCTTTATCGATCCACTGGAATGGTCCCTTTTTCATGCAATCTGTTATAGGAGTGAATATGGTATTAAAGTCTCGCACAAATCGATGATAAAAAGTTGTCAATCCGTGAAAACTCCTCACCTTATGAATGTTTGTCGGGATCGGCCATTTCCTAATAGCTCGCACCTTTTCATCATCCACTCGAATGCTTGTGATTGTTACAACAAATCTTAGAAACAACAGGCTGTCAATTAAGAAGTTACACTTTTCAAGTTGAGGTATAACTTGTTATCTTGTAGGACCTGCAGCACCTACCTGAGATGTTTCTTGTGCTTTGCATCATCCTGGCTATATATTAATATGTCATCAAAATATACTACCACAAATCGGCCAGTGAACGCATAAAAGTACTTGGTGCGTTTGATAGACCGAAGGGCATGACCAGCCACTCATACAACCCTTCCTTTGTCTTGAATGCCGTTTTTCACTCATCACCGGGTCAGATACGAATCTGATGGTACCCGCTCTTTAGATCTAGTTTAGAGAACACCTTGGCCCCTCCCGCATATCGAGCATGTCGTTCAACCGTGGTATTATGAACCGATATTTGATGGTAATTTTGTTGATTACTTGGCTGTCGACACACATGCACCAGCTTTTATCTTTTTTTGGCATTAATAATGCTAGTATAGCACATGGGCTCATGCACTCTCTTAATAGACCCTTACGGATCAATTCCTCCACTTGCCCCTGAAGTATCTTACACTCCTTCGGACTCATCCGATAATGAGGGCGATTGGGTAAGCTAGCCCCAGGAACGAGGTCTATGTGATGTTGGATGTCCCTCACGAGGGGCAATCCATCAGGTAAATCTTCAGGCTAGACTTCTTTGAATTTATTTAGCAACAGTCTTAAGCTTGGAGGGATGTTTGAGGGTTCCTCTTCCTCGCCCTTCACCACTACGGCGTATATCTCGCCGGTTTCTTTGGATTCCTCCATGAAATCCCAAATGGTCAAGAGAGAACTCCCTTCCACTTTAGAGGCTTCAAGGTGGTTCTCTGATGTCATAGGGGCAAGGATTATTTTTCGACTAACCTTAACGAATATGTAGACATTGTCTCGTCCCTGATGGGTCGCTTCACGGTCCGACTGCCAGGGTCGACCGAGTAGCATATGGCAGGCTTTCATGTCAATCACGTCACAAAGTATCTGATCCTTATAATGTTTATCAATTGAAAACGAGATAGTGCATTGTTCATTTACCTTGGTCTCATTCACCTTTTTTATCCAGCCAATTGAGTACGGGGAATGATGTCTCGTCATTGGTAGCTGTAACTTATCCACCATCACTCTTGAAATGATGTTCTCTCTACTACCACTGTCTATGATCACATCACAGACCTTTCCGCTGACAGTGCACCGAGTACGAAATATATTGTGCCGCTGTGGATGTAATTCCTTTCGTGGGTTATACAGTAGTCGCCTCACAACGAGAGATTCGCCACGATCCTCGCCTGTTACTTCACCGCCACCTGTTATTTCTTCAGTGGTTTGTTCATATTCATCAAAGTCATGATCTTATTCTGCAGCCTCATCTTCAGTGCCCCCTTCGTCTATAGTCAAGTGTGCTGTCGGACGTTGAGGACAAGTGTTTGATAAGTGGCCTGATTGGCCACAGCGGTAACAATTGTTCGGCCTTGGCAGAGCATAAGGATTCGGAATCCTACTCGAGCCTCCTGTTGTGGGTGCTGCACGTTGAGGTCTGGATGGTCCGCTCCCTGTATCATGGTTCGCGGGTGGAGGAGGTTGAGGACGTTCTCCTACCTGATCTTTTTCTCGAGCCAGCACTGGATCCTGTGTGGGCCCCATTATAGGGGGTCGATTTGAAGGATAGGGACAAGCAGGAGCTCTTGCAAGTTGTATTTCTGTCCTTCCTGCCAATTGAACTGCTTCATCTATGGTCCCGACTGGGTACATCTGAACTCGGTCCTTAATTGCCGGTCGCAACCCACCTATAAATTGTGCCACCTTCTTTGACTCAAATTCTGACAAATCGTTTCGTATAGCCAACCACTGAAATTCTTCAGTGTAATATGTAACAGCTCGATTTTCTTGTCGGCAATTCTGGTATTGCTGGAATAAGATCTGCTCATAATCACTGGAGAGAAATCGTGATTGAAGAAGACGTCTCATCTGAGGTCATGATATGATGGGTGCCTTGTTCTGGCGGGCTGAAAGTTGTAATTGTTCCCACCATATAGAAGCATCAAATTTTAATTTAAACGCTACCAATTTCACTCTTTTATGATCTGGCACATCCATATAATCGAAATATCTCTTTACTTCGGCTAGCCAATCGAGGAAATCTTTCATACGTAATAGACCGTTAAAATTAGGAAGTTCAGCCTTACCTCGATAGTTTCTTTCAACACGATCTAGACGATCGCCCTCATGGATTGGTCGTCGGTCAAAACCCTCATTAATGTCTTCGTCGCTGGAACTAGAATCATCTGGTGTAACCCTACAGTTTGCCACTAGTAGTGCTCTACGATAGTTGGGGTCACGTCGTACAACAACCACGGGTGGTGGAGCATCGCCTAGGGCTCGGGGCAGAAGTAACGCATCCGCAAGATGGTCGAGGGTTGCCTTCAACCCTTGCATGGTCAACTGACTCTTCCGATGGAAATCTTCCATTCTTTCCGAAAGATAACGAATCTCTGGATCATCATCCACATGATTTTGATTCATACCTTCGTTGTTTGCCATCGGCCCGAGGGGAAACCTCACACTGATACCAAATTGACACAGGGATGAACGTGATGAGGTCGATTACCGTCTTCCTCAAGGATAACTACTCCAAATCCACGGAGCTTCTCTGGACTCCTCACAGAGACTTCTCGAATCCACGAGGAAAGAAAGCAGGAAAGTAGAAATAAATTCTAATAAATTCAAAATTAATTGATGAATCCATAAAAATGAGTTCACATCCCTTTAAATAAGGGAACCAAGCAATAGGAAAGAAATCAAACTCAAACTACAACTAAAACTCCTAGAATCTGCGACTTACTATTTATAGACAGTCGTGATGTCTACTAGTGCGCAAGGATTTCAGCCAAAAATAGTAAGTGTCCTATTTGGCTTCACCAAACTATTCTCCTAATTATTCTAAGCACTTTTCATGTTGGACACAACTCCTAAAGCCCAACGGATGAAGAGCTATATATGCAAACTAAAACTTACTATTTATAGTAAAAACGAAATTAAAATGGGGAAACGACCGTCCATTAGGGGGTTTCTTGCAAATCCGGGCTGTGCAACCCGGCATAGCGGGGTTAGTTGGCTAAAGTAGCTCATTCTACTCCAAAATCATATATTTTATGTCAGATAACTCATTCTGAATTGCGAGATACGCCCGATCTAAGGTCTAACAGTCCGGATCACTTATGTCGTCGACCGTGCCTTTTCTGATATATCTTGGCCATGAAATTGTCTGCGACCCGCTCTACATCAGACTCTGACGCAACTTGTTCCAGTCGACATGGTCTTGGTTCGGCCAGATGCGGTAAACACAACAAGTCAGCACCAGAAACATGCCTGACTCGGACAAGTCATCCAGAACACGGGGAATCCTGACTCGACTCAAAGACTCAATCCATCTTATCAAGAAATTCAACACAATCTGAATTTCTGGGGGCAAGTGCAGCACACGGTTAAGTAATCCAAACAGTTGATAGAACGGCCCCACTGTGGATGACCCATGCACCAAAAACCCTGATTAAAAGAATTTTAAACCTTCAACAGGCAGTCAACATATAGACTGTTCAGCAATAACTTACATTCAACCAAGAAAAAGGTCATACCATACATCTTGGATCTTTCAATCCGTGGGATTTTGGTACATGGGCTAGGGTTAGCAATGGGGTGGTTGTTGTTTAGACTGGGCTAGGCCCAGACCTAGCCCAACACTTAAAACCCTAGGCCTGCCTGTCTATTATGGGCCTAGCATAGAAGGCCTAAGCTCAAAACGGTTGTGACTTTGGCCTCACATGGCTCCAGATTTGATAAAACCCTTATTTTTCCCACTTGATTGTTCCTAATCAATCCATTGATCAAGAATCACACGCTTTATATGTATGGGTCATGCTACGCCGGATTGGGCGAATATTACTTGAGCCCAAGGTTGGCCCGAAAATTAATCAGGTTATACATTTTGGTGCCTTGAAAACTAATATACACTCTAATCCACTAGCCATGTGGGTATGATAAAGTCAACCTCAACCGTTGATCATGATAACAATAAGTCATTATTAAATATATATTGTATACGTTAGATATAAAAATAAAAAATAAAAAATAAAATACCCATGAAACCCAATTATACAAATTGAAAACTGTAAGCCTATTATATGAAAGAATGGGTGTCTTTTTGCAAGTAAAATTGAAGTAGCTTAAAGACTTATTTCCGGTGAAATCTGAACCATACATCGGATAGCTGCCGCATTTTTTTCGTATAAAAATACTTTGAATTTTATATAAAATGTCTTCCCAATGCTTTTTCATTATGTAAAGTTTCTCAATATGGAAAAACTATTTGCAAGGATAAAAATGTCTAAAAGTCCATCACATTCTATAGGCATTCACTGAGCATAAATCAGAAAAGATTCAAGTGACTAAAAGTTTTCTATGGATGGTGTTGTAGCCGAATTCTAGCCAACAGATGAGATTGATGTAAATTGCACCCTCCGATTGACTTGCAAAAGCTAGAGGAAATATGAGCAGTAGAGGGGTGACGATGGTGGGCCATGGACTCTCAAATACCTAAGTCAGGCTTATAGATGATCTCAAAGAACGTAGATTAGAGCTTAGATCTCACATTTTTCTCTCCCTTCTGGTTAAGAGTTGTCATATATATAGAGTTTCAAAGGTAGTTCTCTACCTCCATCTCTTAATGTGCTACACGGGAGAGTTCCATATATTCTAGTTGGATTTCTATCTCAAAATTTCCGGAGTGATATTGAACCGACTCAAATTTGTCGAAGTGATCTGTGGCCGAAATCAAGCAGGATCGTTCTCTTTCACATCTGGGGCGAGATTCGCTCTAGATTTCTTGTACTGCCTCTCTAATGGTCAAACTGGTCAACTTAGAATGCTGGGGAGCTCGAGCTCAGAACACGAGCTCTTTCCCCACGGGTTCCTTACCCATGTTGTAGACATTCTTGGCAGGGCGAGTCCTTTCTTATCAAACTTCGTTTTTTGACGGCTTAGCTCGATAGATCATTTTTGAGCTGAAGGAACTGTTTGTCCCATGTCGATGGTTCTTCTGCTCGGACATCAGTCTCTTCAGTTTAGAGGGATATCACTTGTAAATAATTATCTCTCTTCCCATGTAAAGGACCAATTCGATTTTTCCCACAACATATAATAACTAGCCAAGAACAACTCAAAATTTTGTTGAAATTAATATATGAATCAACTGTTGTTGATAAGTGTCTTAAATTTGTAAAATTAGTAATCTGTCGATGACAGTTTCGATGCCATCAAGTAATTCCTAATTTCTTCTATTGGTTGTTGGACATAAAGGTGTCATTTTTCGATGACATTGAGGAGTGTTCAAAGACATCGAATGTATGTTTGATGCCATTGAAGCTGGGTTGATCAATCGAAGATTTTCGGAATACCTATATTTTGTCTCTAGTTTAATTTAGTAGTTTTTCAACTCGATGTCATCGAAGTAGCTTCGATGTCATCGAAAGTTAAATGTCGATGACATTGAACTGTTTCACGCAAATCCGTTCTGTGGAATTTGTTTCTAATTTCGTTTGAAATTCTTCCATAGCTTATAAATATGAGTGTAAACGGGGTTGAGAGGTATTCCAAGGGTTTCAAATTCATCCGAGGATTTCAAATGGTGTAGCTAGGGTTAAATTCGAAGTTGTTCAAAATAAGGTTTTAAAGGGTGTAACAAGGGTGAGATTTGAGGTTGTTCAAATCAGATAATCTTTATCTTTATAATTTCTGCTTTTATGGTAATATTTGTCGCTTTATGCCATAGGCTTTTTTACCCGAAAGGGTTTTTCCACATTAAAATCTTTATATTATTTTCGTGTTGGCTTGGTGCAATTAGATTACTATCCTAGATTATCTCTATGTGCTTCAACGGTCCCCCTAACATCAACAACTTGTCTGAGCTGGATGTGACTTGTCAAAGTCAACGTGGACCCAAGTTCAGCGCCACAAAGAAGCCTACAAAATACATGGTAATCTGAATCACGAGTCTCCAATCCATGAACTGATATTCAAAATTGTTCTTACTAATCTTTTATCTTAATGATGATTCCGCAGCAGATCAATACAATCATTTAAAGAAACACGAACGAAGCAATCAATAACAGAGCAACAAAGAAATGATGTTTACAAAGAAAACAGGATGATGTCAAATGCAATCCAATCAGTTGACGCCATGCTTCATCTCCTGGGAAATTGGGCTTGCCCGAAACTCGTCCAGATTTGAAGGCGTGAAGATGTCAGCTAATGAAATCATCTTAAAAGTCATCAGATGGATTCAAGAAGTTAGTAGCTCTATGCCAGATCAGACCAGAGCCTCGCTCTTGGACGATATCACTTGCCAATCTCTTCGCTTGGACAAACACTTCTCCCCTCATCCAGAGAAACCCTTCATTGTCAAATGGTCTAAGCCAATAAGTGGGTGGGTTAAGCTGAATTCAGATGGCTCTTCGCATGGGAACCCGGGGTTAAGCAACGAACACGATCGCTGAAGCTCAGGCAATGCTTGATGGCATCATCATTTGCTCCAACTTGGGCTTGTCCAACATTATTGTTGAATCCGACTCAAAGATCACTGTGGATGCGGCTGGTGATCCATCGGCCCTTTGCCCATGGAATATCTGGTACTCGATGGGAGTCATCCATCAACTGACTTGTCCTCTCAGCCTTAGTTTCCTACATCTTCCGAGAAGGTAATTCGGTGGCGGACGCTTTGGCCAGACTGGCTAGCGAGGGGCAACCCAATTGCCTCTATACTTCCTGTGCCGACCTCCCGAGATCCATCAGGGGATCCTTGCTTCTCAATAATGTAGGGATTGGAATCCTCATATCTTCTTAGCCGGCCCCGCTCCTGGGTCCGTTCGAGCTGTCTTCCTGTTGATAGTTTGTTTGTCCTTTTGTCCATAGCCTCAATTGTTTTTGTTAGGCATATGATGGGCGAAGATCGATCCTTTTTATTGGTTCCCGCCTGAAAGTTTGTTCATCTTTGGCTGATTTGATATAAAAGTCCTCTTTCGTTAATTTTTTTTTTTTTTTTTTTTTTAAAGAGTGAGAGAAGTTCATTCATGAACGCCTCGACTCGTAGGCCTCAAACACCAACTTAAATTCCTATTTATCACCTTTTAAGGACCTCACCACCACCATAATCTCCAGAGTTTCCAATCGAACTGCCACTAATTGTTTGGTCCATGAATATTGCGATTGGATGGTCTGATCGCCATCCTCTTAAAAATCATAAAGATCAAGACTGGTGGCCCAATTTGGGGAGCAAAAAACGAGAGCGAGAGAGAGAGAGAGAGAGAGAGAGAGAGAAAGAGAGAGAGAGACTACAGCTACTTAAATCAACCAGAGAGAGAGAGAGAGACTACAGCTGCTTAAATCAACCACACATTTGGAAAGATAAACCTCTTTACTCAGATTTGACAGCTAGTACTTTGAGCCAGCAAGCATGCCGGTCGTGTTCTTGCACGAAAAGTGAAATGGGTCCAAAACCAGTCCCTGGCTCCCAAAAATTAGTTTTTGTGCCATCCAGGGCAGGATGGGCCACCTGAACCTGATTTTCAGCCCCGCATGAGAATATTTCAGATGGTGTATCAATGTGTATCAAGGGACTTTAATATATCCAACCACTTTCATCTTCTATATCCATCAAACTCTTGTATACTTAAAACCCCCTATATTTATCTTTTATAATAAGAAAAAACAGACAGCTGCCATTTAAGCAAATGTAATAATAAAATGTAACTTAGATGGGAGGGACTATACGATCCTCAATTAATGACGCACTTGGGTTCCTAGTTTCTGTATGTGGGCCAAGGTTCAGACATTCAGATCATTGGTAAATGATTCAAATCGCCTTATGTTATGACATTATCATTTATGCTAAAACCATGAGGCCCTGTTTGCTGGACACTTAAAAAAAATTGTTGGTCGATTAATCAGCTAGGTCAAACTTGTATGGCAAAATATAAAAAATCCAATAGCAAAAGTTGGACATGAGTGTGTGGCCCACTTGATGACATGTTTGAAGTGGGCCCCACATGATGAATTACTCGGATCTCTGACATATGTGCAGCGTGCACACAGATTCTCTCCCTATCATGGTCTTCCACAGATGAGGGGCCGTTCACTGCATCATGGCCCTTTCATCAAAAGTTTTCTTAGAATACATCCAGATGTATGGTTGTAGGATACGATGGGAACGTAGCAGGAGGAGCTTGGGTTATGTTGGATCCAAACCGGCTACATGATGGGCATGGGCTTCACCATCGCTGGGACGCACTCAACAATGAAAATCTCCAGTCAGAATATTTCAACTCTTCCTTTGATCATGGATTATATGAATATCCTTACCTAGTGTCATCTGGGCCATTGATTGAAAACTGAGGATCTTTCAATTTGGAAGATTCTCAGAGCAGCGAGGAAGAAATTATGGGTCTTGTACACATGCAACAACAAGTATGTCCGTGGTCCCAGTAGGGGACGGCAAGGGTAACAGTTTCGGTCAAGCCCAGGTTGGATCCATTAACTAACGGTCCAAGAATGCCAGCCAGAAACTGACCCAACCCAACCCATCTTGCCCAGTCCTAACCGGACCTGACCCATTTACTTGTAATGGGGTCAGGCTCAACCGCCACCGACCCAGCACAAGCACACTTTCAAGAATGGAATATAGAGCTAAAGCTATAAGCAGCCCTGCCAATTTGTGGATACATATATAATAGTATTTTGGGCCCCAACGGGTCAGGTTGCCCGGCTCAGCTCGTTGATAATAGTCAGGTCAAGTTGAAAAGGTTCGACCCAAGCTTGACCCTTTTATTCAAATGGCCCACATTTTCTAACCTGAGCCCAAACCCATCTCAGAAGCAGGCCGGGCCAGTTTTCCCAAAGACCCAACCCATTGCCACTCCTAGTCCCAGTGCATACTTGCGCTTTATTAACCGTCAATAACCAGTGTATATATGATTCAATGTACACAAGTGGTTCACCTAATGAATGGACCGGCTGACATTCACCTACCCGTATGTCTCAAGCAAGTGCCGATGCAGTTCGTGCAGATCGCATTTTCTCAAGCTCTGTCCCTCTATCCATCCATCCAGACCATGATTTCAGGATTCATCAAAGTTCACCCGACTCCACAAGAGCCAACTCGGTTTCATCGGTACTGGTACAGTTCAATACCATGACTCAACCCCCATTCACACCTGACTCGAGCCTGAATGAGTCGGGACAAAATCTGAAATGTAAAAATGTACCGGCGTTTTCATGGTTGAATGCGTCCCCGTTCACGGAAAAGCAGGCCACATTGAGTTGTCTTTACATCGTTGGATGGCCCAGTACTGTGCGATCACGTTTAGGCCCACCTAAGCAGAGGTACATATTTAGCTAATGGCGAGGTGATGGGCCCCACTCATCACCACCACCAGATTATCATAGTAACCAGTGGCGAAAGCATAGGTGTGTACAAATCATACGGATATCTTATATTGTTCTGTTCCTAAATGAAAACTGCAAAATCAGAAATATAAAAATTGGCATTACACCACTTGATTTCATCTAAAGTAACCCCAAATGGAGAAATCAAATCCCTCCTTATACACCAATTGCTTCATTGATTAAGTATTTTAATAGAAGAAAAGAAGCCATCTGATTGCCAATGGATGGACGGATAGCAAAAGTACCAGCTCTAACCAAATCATCTGAATCCCTTCCTCAACGACGTCTGATAACAACATCTCCCCACCGTATTACCCTGACCATCTACGGCTCTTCTCTTTCGGCGACTCGCTGATGAACCAGTAATTGAAGAGAAACCAATGGTGTATGTACGCGTGATTGGAGAATTGAACCGAAAAGAAGAGGAGATGGATGAATTGATTGATGGATGGAAGTGGTGGGTAATATCATCGAGCGGGTTTCGTGTTCTTTTCTTCTTCAAGGTGGTAGGTGGAGAGATTGCAGATAGAGATTTCAGCTGTTTGGGGGAGACAGTCGGGGGAAGATTTTCCTTGTTGTTGTGTTGGGAAGAAGACTGGATCTCCATAGCTTCAGAGAGAGAGAGAGAGAGAGAGAGAGAGAGAGAGAGAGAGAGAGAGAGAGAGAGAGAGAGAGAGAGAGAGAGAGAGAGAGAGAGAGAGAGATGGGGAAGATGGAGGGATGGAAGCGAGAGTATTTGTAATGGAGGGTTTTGGAGGGGGGGATTTGAAGTTCGTTTTTTGTGTTTGGTGCTTTGATTTTTAATATGTGGAGGGAGAAAGGGGATTCTATTCCAACTTCGAAATCTGAATTTATCGGCATGCATGAGGACCTGTCTCTTTTAATATTTTCGGACGCTGGGTTTTGGGACGAGGGAGATTTGAAAATTGAGAAATTCCTGTTGGATTATTCGTCCCGCGTACATTAGATTGAACCCGCTGTTCGTGGCACACGTGACTACGTCGACACGAGTGACGGAATCTGGCCGCTCATCGTGTGAGGCCACGATGGAATTCTCGTGGTCAAAAAATACATGTGGTCCACTATTCAAGTGGACTGCACTGTACCAGAATGTGTATGTTTCTAAAAGGATGGACAACGCTTGTGAATAGTGTATCAGAGTCTGATGTTTATAAAAGGATGATCAACTGTTGTGGTCCATCTCATGAATGGCCTTGATTGATTGCCGCCAGGGTTTTTACAGTCTACCCCACCTTATGAACAGCCCGGATCTCTAAGAAGTGTGCTGCATTGGCACGTGTGGCACGCACCATCCCTCCAACGTCTGGCGCCAATCGTACCAGTACTCTTCAAAATTTTGAAAATTAAAAGGGGAGACTGATGGAGGGTGCAGCACATGCTCCATCGATGTATGGGAGAGATGGAAGAGGTGCTATCGCTGCACAGGTGCCAATGTGGCACACGTGTGTGAGATCTGTACCAATCATTGTGATAGGCCGTCCGCAAATGGTACGTTTGACTATAAATCAGGCTAATACACCTGGGAGCAGATTAGGTGCGCCCCGGCCTCATTCAAGAGTCGAGACGGTGCAGCCCTTATCATGGGGCCCACCTTGATGTATGTATTCTATAGCGACGTCGTCCTCACACAAGACGGTGCAGCCCTTATCACGCGGCCCACCTTGACGTATGTATTCCATACCCAAAAATGAAGCGGATCCAAATCTCATGTATACCATAACATGGGAAATAGTGGTAATGGACCATTAAAAACTTCCTGAGGGCCCAAAACTTTTGGATTATGGCCGTGTTTGGGCGGTGGGATTAGAAGGGATTAGGTGGGATGGGATTCAAAAAACATAATTATTACCCATAATTGTCCATGGTGTCATGAGATAAGATTAATTTCATACTTTATTTGTAATATGGTGGTACATTGAATGGATATACCTATCATCATTTAAAATTACTGAGAATAACACACGTGTTATATCTAAACCATTCATTTGTTTTGTAACCTCATTTTATGGCATGGGTCTAAAAATGAGGCAAATCCAAAACTTATGTGGCTCCAAAGAAGTTTTCAATGGTAAGTATTCAATCCCCGTTGTTATCTATGGTGGGGTCCACTTGAGCTTTAGATTTACCAAATTTTTTGGCTTATGCTCTAAAATAATCTCAAAAAATGGGTGGACAGTGTGGATCTAGCCCACACATCATGGTGGGACCTACACAACTTGCTAACATTGAGTGAAATTGGCATGAGACCCAATGCAATTCCATCTAATCTAATTCTAAGCTTTTCCATTCTTTCCAAACATGGAGTGGAATTGGCACGGACCAGATGCAATTCCATCCCACCTAATCCCTTCTAATCCCACTGCCCAAACACGTGATCATCTTTTTTTTCCTCTCTCTCTCTCTTGTGTAACCTTATCAATATGTGAACATTTATCATATAAGCATTTCCTTACTAATGCCTTAGACATACATGAACAACTACACGAACCTTGTCCAAATCCTTCTTAATTTCATATCATGAGAATGCATTCCAAATTTCATAAGGGAACATCATGAGTCAACCTGTCCACCTGACACCTTGAGAAATTAAATCCATTCCTTGCATTGGCATTTTGATTTCCTAGACCCTCAAGAGTCAAGAGCTTCTCTGCCAGGGTTGAAGATTAAGAACCCTGATGCTTATTTTGCTTGTTGTATAAAATATGGCAAGGGGTTTTTAAGTCAAAGGAAAGAGAGCAGGTGGGCCATACAATTGTACAGCCCAGATTACAATAATTTCGGTGAGAATCATGTGCAACAACAAATGTGCAGTGTTCTGATCATGCATTCATTTGTTGGTGCTCAATGCAGTTGCTGCACTTTTAATATCTCTTTCTTGTGGAAATTAATGCTTGATGGTGTTCATATATACCAAATCTTGTATTGCTTGTTTTATAGATTTATTAAGATTTACGGTCATTTCATCTCATTGTATGGTTTTCCTAGGTCAGCATTGAATGTTCCTTTTTTTCTTTTTTTTTGGATAAGTAAACAAATGCACACAAATAGTGAATATTTCGTACAATACAGAAACAGGGAACAGATTAAAAATGATGGAATTATCTCAAGATTGTATTTGTAGTGGGTGCTTCGCTCTGTCAAGGAAATGTGAGCTGGGCATTCAATTGTCAGCCCCCACTCAATTCCTTGATGCCAAAGTTGCATCCTTGGAGTCCAAAAGAAATATCTCCTCCTATGTTAGAGTCACGGTTCCAATAATCAACAAGGATCTGATATGGCTGCATTGTGCCTGTAATGATCTTGCCCAATACCTGAATTAAGGGTGGATTGGCTACCTTAAAAGTCGGTGCCCGTTTGGGTGGATACAGGACAAGACACATAACCCTTTTTTGTTCTTTCTTTTTTATATTTTTTCAAGATTTTTTAATCCAAATCTCTTCATTCCAAGCATAGACAGAGCCTAAAAACTCAAAGATAGAAGCCACAACTTGTACTAAACAATGGTGCCATCTAAAAGGAGTTATCTCACATGGGAATACACATTGTAGGCTATTAAGGATGCTTTCTGGCCTCTTGAAGGATGGGCTATTCATGAGTAAATGGAATGCAATCTAAATTAGACCTATACACAAAATCAGAGAACTAAAACTTCTCATACCTTTAGCCAGGAATACTTCAAGGTGGAAGAAGACCCACAGGCCATAGTCCCCATGAGAGCCCCAGCTGCCAATGTCTCTCACTCAAAACTTCTCTTTAGAATAAACCCTTGGCAGGGCGATGGTTTCTTTCTCTTTAATTGTCCTCACATACATTTTTATACACACATCACACGGGCACTCAGAACCATGACCTTAGTATTGAAACAAACTCTTATCTACAAGGCACTCTGACCCATGACCTCAGTATTGAAACAAAATCCAGTGGGCCATGAGTGGGAACCCTATTTCATATCCATATTATTGTGACTATAATCCAGATATTCAATTTGCCTCCAACAACTGGGTTCTGCATGGTTATCTTAAATTGATTGTTAGTTTGAGTAGCAATTCAGTTGATTAATAGCAGGTGGTGTCTGATTGGTCTTTAAAAAGTATGGTAAGAAACATTTCTTGGAATCTCATCATCACGAGGACCCCAACTAAAATAGCTAGCCAGGCTGAGAAGTATTTTATAAGGGAGTGTTCAAGGGGCAAGGATAAAAGAAGTGGAGCATTCATAACATCAGGACAATCAATCTCCATGTCATTTGAATCAAGCCATCCAAATGAAGGGGGCAGCATTTTGCACCCAAATGGCACCTTAAACGTATGGGGATCCATTCATGCTGCCTCCTTATGGGATGTCTTCATTGTTAAAATTGAGTGTTGAAAACAGTTTAGACTATGCAAAGTAAAATATTTAAAAAAAAAAAAAAAGGAAAGAAAAGAAAGAAAAGAAAGTTTAAAAAATTTATTAGATTGTTGAGTCGACGCATGATATCACTCGGCTTGAAATCAAATTTGCCCTCTTTGTAGAGGGTTTCAAGTGTAACAAGATTGTTTGGACAATCGACCTCTAAGATACAATGACTACAACAACCACAGCTCGACTTGGCAGTCATATGTTTGCGAGGAAATGATCCAACATAAATCTCAAGTCCCCCCAAAACTTAAACCTTCTACACCACATCCCCACATGTATCTTCATATTTCTTTTACATCTTTCGTATGAAACTATTTTCAATGCAAAATACACAAGGGATAAGGAATTTTTTATTTTTTTTAAATATGGAGAGAGTTTTAGCAGAAAATTTTGAAAACACTGAAAATTTAAAAATAGCTTTAAAATTACAACATTCATATGGGCTGAAAATGCATGCACAAAATTATCAAAGAGCCAGCTTCATTAATATCTCAGGTCGTTATGGATACAATGAATTTTTTGTTATTTTTTCATTAGTTCATGATCACATTGAAATGTGGAATGTATTATTTTCTATTTGTCCTGGTTATTATGTGAATATTTTAATGGGACTCGTAGTAAAACAGGTGAAAATTTGAACTTATTGTACGGTACAAATCAGGTTGGCGTGCACAAGCTGTGTAGCAATCATGGTGACTTTTGCGGCTTCAGGATTATGTTTTTTTGTGAAATTGTGTTACAGTAATATGTGATATTATATTACTTTTTTAGGTCCTTCCTCATGCCTCAATGGTAGATCACTCACAGGAGTTTCAACATGAAGTCATGGTCCAAGTACCTAATGTGGTGAAATTCCACTGTAGTGTGAGTGTGTGAGTATGTGTGTGTTTGTGAGTGAGCGCATGTGGAAAAACAAAAATGCTGAAATTGCTGGAAGTGTGCCTCAGGCCATCCGAATAATGCGTGGATGGGCTTGTTCTTTCAGCAGAGGGTGCTGGCGCACCATCTGAATTGATAGTCAGTAATGGCTGTTCTCTGACAAGTAATGGTTGTATGAACTCCAAGATAGATAGGTCTGAGGGCAATTTTACTACCTTCTTCACATGTAAGCATGTAATTGTCTATCAGACACTCCAAAGCCAGAAACATATGGTACCATGAGGGCAACCTTACTAGCTTCCCACTACAGAAACTTCATATGGGGGGACAGGCAATCTGCGTCCGGAAAACAACTTCAGAAACATTATGTTAAAAATTCTATGAGTTTCCTCTTATGTGTTATATATATATATATATAGAGAGAGAGAGAGAGAGAGAGAGAGAGAGAGAGAGGCATGCTCACCTACGCACCTACACATGTGCGCACCTTTACACACGTGTCACGATGTTGAATTCAAACGGTCCATAAGATGCGGAATCCCATGAAACCTTAGGGGGTGAATTTTCACCCGGATCTAAGATTCTAGTGGGCCATAGCAAAGACAAATTCGAATCAAGGAAAGAAAATGTTTGCATTTTTCATGGCCCACCGAAGTTTTGGATCAAAGTAAAAATTCCTAACAGGTGGTTTCATGAGGTTCTGCTTCATGTGGACCGTTCAGATTTGTGAGACTCATCAGATATGATGAGTTCTCAAAAAGGTTAGTACGTAGTATGTAGGAACTGGTTCGCAGGTGAGCGTTTCCCCCTGTGTCTGTATACATATGTTTTTGGTAAGCAGTCGCCCTGGTCACTGCAATCCCCTTTGTGAGGAGGCACCCCTTCTACGGGACTCTTTTGCCAAGTTTCTTGAAAAAAGTCGTCTCTCGCCCTTCGGTAGTCTCTACCTACCCGCCTGTATTGGTTTCGGGTACGGGTACCCTTTTGTTGAAGGTCGTTCAAGCTTTTCTTGGGAGCATGGCATGGGTTGCTTCAGTGCCGCAGCACCTGGTACTCTGAACATTGGCTCGTGGCATTTCCTCTACCCCTTCTTACATATAGAGAGAGAGGGCTACAACCGTACTAGTCTTATTTACTTCCAGTTAAGCTAGTTTCTCATAGACCCAACATGAAATCTCATTGAGTTGACTCGGCGAAGATTCGAGTTGAATTGGTGAGTTTTAGAACTATGGTTGTAGTTCATGACTATCTGGATCATTTAATCAAAAGCCCGCCCTTTCAACTGGAAACTGGACGCGAATTGGGTACTACCCTGCCAGTCCGTAGCTAGGAATGGACAAGAATTCTGAGAGGCCACTGTGATGTATGGGTTTTATCTACACCGTCCATCCATTTGTCCAAATCATTTTAGCATAAAGGCCAAAAAAAGCTACGCATATTCAAGACCCAAGTGGACCACAGCATAGGAAGCAACAATGATAATGGCAACCACCGTAGGCACAACGTGATGGTTAATACCCATCCAACCTGTTCATGAGATCACATGGACCTGGATGAAGGGGAAAAAGAAAATCAGCTTGATCCAAAACTTCAGTGGCCCTCAAAAGGTTTTCAACGGTATTGTGTTGTCCACTGGAATCTTGGAGCTGCCTAATTTTTAGGCTTGCACCTAAAATGATGTGGAAAAATGGATGGACGGTGTGGATAAAACTCATCACGGTGGCACCTCAAAGCCCATGTCCGTTTCTAGCTAGGTACGGCAGTGACATGACCCAATCCGCGTCCTGAAATCTCAAACAAGCTGTGCAAAGCCTCCCATCCACGATTTAAAAATAAGAATAAATAAATAAATAAAAGGCAATAGCAGGGGTAAAAATGTCAATAAGTTCAAACCTCCATTTTGAAATCACAAGCCACGGAATTCCAAGAAGTCGGCGAAGTCGTTCCTGAAACAACTAGAAAGAAAACAAGCAAATCTCAGCAGCTACCATATGGACATGAGACGGGATCGAGCGAGTATGAGTCTACATCAAATGCTCCAGCAATGATGTTTGAGGGTCAGGCCCACCAAGACTCAGCCTCTTAGACTCATTCTCGCTCGATCCATCTCATGTCCCTGAAAACCTGTCTTGAACATTGCACTGTCACCCTCCCTTCCAGACGAGGAGGCTCTGCACTCCCAACCAAAACCACAACAAAGAGGAAGCACACGAGAAAAGTTTCAATAGTCCCCATTTCACTTGGGCCTAATTATCAAATGCTGATGTAGAGAGGCATTGAGCATCCCATCTGATTTATATACAAAATTTCAAAGCCTTGCTTTCTTAGTTTAACTTAGTGGGGGGTCTAAACATGGGTTAGTGGTTTTACTTTTTTACATTACTATGCTTGTCTCAATCAAAAAGCCGCTGTAAAAGGACCTGACGACCGACAGTTTGTCTTTGCTTAGCATGATTATATGCACCATTCATTGCTACATAATTCATCAAGAAAAAAGAAAGAAAAGAAAAAATAAAATCATTTACTAGACTTCTTTATTTTTTATTGATAAATTACGATGGTGGAAATCGAAATAGAATTAAACGGAGAAAGACAAAACTATACTTAAAAGCATGTATCACATA
This sequence comes from Magnolia kwangsiensis, assembly GCA_037074715.1. Classification (NCBI taxonomy): domain Eukaryota; kingdom Viridiplantae; phylum Streptophyta; class Magnoliopsida; order Magnoliales; family Magnoliaceae; genus Magnolia; species Magnolia kwangsiensis. The sequence continues at coordinate 10,772,933 of CM073573.1, read as the reverse complement.
TACTTTCTGTTAATGTCAAAATTTGGATCACCCTCCGCCAAGCCTGCTTAGAGCGAACCCTAGTCCTACGCAATGCAACAAGCAAAGGAGACCCTAGCTCAAGCAGGGGACCCTCCGATGCCCAAGTCAGGCTAGGGAAACAGGGTCTAAGTGGTGTAGAGTAGAGTGAGGGTGCGAGATCTTGTGCACCTATTCCTATAGAAATGATCTATATTTATACCCAGTGTTCGAGTTGTCGGTATCGTTACAAGTTTCGCTGGTCAAAGATAAAGATATAATATCGTTATCGTTGATAATATTGCCGATAACCGGAAATACGGAGAAAAAGAGAAAAGCATGGGGAAAACGATGAAATTTTTCAGTGAAACTTCAGGACATGCCTGAATACACAGTTACATATTCAGGAATGAAACAATCATTATTATAATGCATTAAATAATAAGTTGAGCTCACTATGAAAATAAGTGGTTTATCCACACCGTCCATACATTTTTTTCAGCTCATTGAAGGAGTTGAGCCTAAGGTTGAACCATATCCAAATCTTAAGTGGATCATACCACATGAAACAGTGAGAATAATGAATTCCACCATTGAAACCTTCCTAGGCCCCACAGTGATGTCTATTTGTCATCCAAGCTGTTAATAGATTAATTATGTAGATATTTTCACTTTTGAAACCTTCATAGGCCTTACAGTGATGTCATCCTTGGATATCATTCATTTTTTGGATAATGCTCTAAAATGATCTCTAACAATAGATTAATGGTGTAGATCTAATAAATACATCACTGTGGGGCCCATGTAACTTTGATTTCCTTTGAATTGTTCGTACAACTCGGAGATCAAGGAGCGTTAGTGCTCGTCTTCTTACGAACATGTACCGAACGCAACTATATAGCTGGTGTGAGGTACAACAGACAATCCGTGGAAGTGACATCACTAAGCTCTGTGGACCCCACCATGATGCATGTGTTGTATCCATACCATCCAACCATTTGTAGAGATCATTTTAAGGCATGAGAAAAAGAATGAGATCGATCTAAAGTTCAAGCGGACCCACCACAGAAAACCATGGAATCAGTCACACCCACCGTTGAAACATTTATAGGGCCCACCGTGATGTATTTTTTAGATCCAACCTATTCATAAGTTAACATAGAGATAGATGAAGTGAAAACAAAAATATAAGCTTGATCGGAAACTTCTATGACCCCTAAGAAGTTTTGAACGGTGGATGTCACTGTCCCCACTGTTTTCTTTGGTGGGATCCACTTGAACGTTAGATCTATCTCATTATTTTTCTCATGCCATAAAACAATCACTCCAAATGGATGGACAGTATGGATACAACACATGCATCATGGTGGGGTCCACAGAGCTTGGTGATGTCACTTCAGTAGTTATTTGGCTACTGACCTTGTCTGTATATAATCCGTGCCCTTGCTCAACCTGTTGCGTAGCTAATCGGCTTCCTCATGTTGGGGTCCATGTGGGGTCCACCATTATTTTTTTTTTATTTCATCCACTCCGTTCATCTATTTTAACACGTAATTTTATGGCTTTACTACAAAATGGAAGAATATAAAAAAACTCAAGTAGACCACACCACAGGAAACGAACAAATGGTGGACATTTAATCACTACTGTTTTCATGTGGTGTGGTCCACCTGAGTTTTAGATCTACCTCTTTTTTGGATCAAACTCTTAAATAATATTTAAAAATGAATGGGAAGCATGGATACAACAGATGCATCATGGTGGGGCCCACGGAGCACTGACCTGCACCGTCAAAGCGTGGCGCGAATTGAGTAGCGAGACTAGCTATTGAAGTGACGTCACCAAGTTCCGTGGGCCCCATCATGATGTATGTTTTGTATCCACACCTTCCATCCATTTGGGGAGATCATTTTAAGGCAATATCCAAAGATTGAGTTAAATCTAAAGTTCCAGTGGACCCTAGCACAGAAAACAATGGGGACAGTGATGCCCACTGTTAAAAATTTCTAAAGGCCACAAAAGTTTTAGATCAAGCCGATATTTGTGTTTTCTCTTATTTCATGTCTTTTTTAACTTTTGAATAGGTTGGATTTCAAATAAACATTATGGTGGACCTTAGGATAGTTTCAATGGTGGGAATCACTCTCCCCACTATTTTCCGTGATCGGGTCCATTGCAGATTTTTATTTACCTCGTTCTTTGGCTCATGACTTAAAATGATATCTCAAAATGGATGGACGAAGTGGATATGACACATACCTCATAGTGGGCCCCATAGAACTTGGTGACGTAGCCGACTCGCTACTCAACCTGTCTGTATCTAATCCACGTCCGTCAAAGCCAGAGCCCGATCCCCAATTTCAGCTTAAACACCAAAAATCCCTCTCCCTCAACCTAAATTTTCAAAAATTCCTCTCCTTCCCACCCATATCTCCGGATTTACAACCTAAAAAATCCCTCTCCCTCATCCCCAATTAAAAAAAAAAAAAAAAAAAGACCTCTAGCATCCAACAAGATCTCAAGATTTTCATCGGCCATAACCAGGTATTACCAAAATCAAAGATTTTTTTTTGTAAACTTTTTCCCGATTTTTACATATTTATGCAAGGATACAGTCAATATTCTCAGCGAGAATCCAAATTATCAATAATATCGAAAATTTCACCGATATTTCGTCGATATTCCGAGAGAAACGAAAAATTGGGGTTTCGATTTCCCCAGTGCAACAACACCGATATTATCGGCGATATTTTGATAATATCGTCGATAATTTAAACACTGTTTATACCTGAGGGTTACAATGAATGTGTTCGACAATCTCAGCACAGTCATCGTCACTACGCGAGGGCTACACGTGTGCGGTCGTTGGCAGTTTCCCGGAGATCATGCGCTAGGCATTACTCTAGTCGTGCGTTACTGGGGTCGTCCATTAATACCGTCGTTGACCAAGTTCCCATTCGAGCCGACCTCATGGCTCAGAGCTTACCCGACGACCCGAGGCCATGAATAAGTTACTGCTTAAGTACCAGGTAGGGAGGATAGGCTCGGAGGTAAAGTGATCGGGTGCACGATAGCTTCCTGTGCATGCCATGTCGATATAGTCAGGTCAGACGGATTATTATTGCTCCAAGGTCCCCATAAGATGTGTGATTTTCAAGTCGGTGTTGTGGCTCTGCAAGAGCCCTCGAGTCGGACATTCACCTCGGATCAGACGCTCATCAATCTGAGGCCTCGCTCATTGGTACCCGAGTTGGCTTTGATATGGCTCGGTTCGGATTTGCCCATAACAGAAGCCCCCTACTCTTTAAGTCCGAGCTCGAACTCAAAGAGTAATAGACTTGGGAAAGCGAATCGAGGCTTAAAGAAACGGACTGAGGCTTTAGGAAGCGAGTCGCAACTCTCCTTGTAATGATAGGCTTGAACAAAGTGTCGCCTCAGCTCTCCTTGTAATGATGGGCTTGAATGAAGCATCACCTCAGCTCCCCTTGTAATGGTGGGCTTAAACGAAGCATCGTCACGATGAGATTCGAGGCCCGTGTCCTATACGGAGATAGTCGTTTCTCCTGCTTTGGCCACTGGGCATCGCACACGTGGTCATAGATGTCGAGACGATTCGGCTGAGCAGACCAGATGACACCAGTGGCTCTTGAAATGTGAAGAGACGTCAGTGCATTGAATGTTGACAGAATAATGCAAAGAGACTTCAATACATTGAATGCTGACTGCGCAAGAGTCAGAGTAGCGATTGGTTGCGCATGTTGTGAATCGCCTCGTGTACAATTGGGCTCGAATCCAAACCACTTTAGCTTCAGAGACAGTTGTCTGTCATGATTGCAGGCGGCAAACTAGGTGTAAGACTTATATCCTAGCCCGTACTGTTCCATCAACTGCCGCAATCCTTCCCGTCGAATTTCGACAATCCGCGACCAGTAATCAATGTTTACGCATGACCCTAAGTCGTACCCCGTAAATTTGAGTCGGCTTAATCTGAGACTTATACCATTACAACCACACAGTCGTCGCAACTTGTGCACCGATCCGATACCCAGACGAGGTGATGTAGACCCACGTTCAGTTCTAGAAAAAATGTCGCGTGTTGCAATCCCAAGAGAATCTCTACAGCATGTCCCATCAATCCATTAATCAATCAATCAACCCATCAATCCATCAATCACTTCATGTCAAGTACACATCACCTTTCACCCCAACCCCAAGCAACCAGCAAAGTCAACTCTTTCTCACCTTTTCTCTTACACCACCTTACATGTCAAGTACCACATCCATCACTCCATCACC